>JAANYP010006633.1:0-270055 GCA_020465985.1 Centrapalus pauciflorus | reverse complement strand
ATTGCCTAATTTTAATTAAATGTTTGAACTTGAGTGTGATGCATCCGGGGTGGGTATTGGGGCTGTTTTGATTCAAGAAGGTAGACCAATTGCATATTTTAGTGAAAAATTAAAGGGGGCTCACTTGAATTATTCCACTTATGAAAAAGAGCTTTATGCATTGGTTAGATCTTTGCAAACATGGCAGCATTACTCAAGGCCTAAGGAATTTGTGGTTCATACGGATCATGAGTCTCTTAAGTACCTTAAGGGGCAAGCTAATTTGAGTAGGAGGCATATCAAATGGGTTGAATTCATTGAGTCATTTCCTTATGTGATCAAATACAAAAAGGGTAAAGAAAACATTGTGGCTGATGCATTGTCTAGACGTCATACTCTTATCACCACATTAAGTTCTAAGCTTCTGGGGTTTGGATCACTTAAAGAAATGTACAAAGATGATTCTGAATTTTCTTCCTTATACGCTGCTTGTGAACATGCTTCATTTGATAAGTTTTATAGGCATGATGGTTATTTGTTTAAAGAAAACAAGTTATGCATTCCAAAGTGTTCTATACGGGAGCTATTTGTACGTGAGGCTCATGGTGGAGGGTTGATGGGCCATTTTGGTGTCCAAAAGACATTGGATATATTGAAGGAACATTTCTATTGGCCTAAGATGAGAGAAGATGTTATGAAGATCTGTGAAAAATGTGTGCCATGTAAACAAGCCAAGTCAAAATCCAAGCCTCATGGTTTGTATATGCCACTGCCAATTCCTCAGCAACCATGGGTTGACATCTCCATGGACTTTGTGATTGGGTTGCCTAGAACAAAGAATGGTCATGATTCTGTGTTTGTGGGGGTTGATCGATTCTCTAAGATGGCACACTTCATTGCGTGTAAGAAGACTGACGATGCTTCACATGTTGCAGACTTGTTTTTCAAAGAGATTGTTCGTTTGCATGGTGTGCCGCGGACCATAGTAAGTGATAGGGATGTCAAGTTTCTGAGTCATTTCTGGCGTGTTCTTTGGAGTAAGTTGGGTACCAAACTTTTGTTTTCTACCACAAGTCACCCCCAAACCGATGGGCAAACAGAAGTGGTTAATCGAACCTTATCCCAATTACTTCGAGTGATTATTCCGAAGAACTTGAGAACTTGGGAGAATTGTTTGCCTTTTGTAGAGTTTGCTTACAACAGGAGTGTTCATTCTGCTACTAAATTTTCTCCTTTTGAAGTTGTTTACGGATTCAATCCATTGAGTCCTCTTGACCTTGTTCCTCTTCCCATCGAAGAACGATCCAGTTTAGATGGAAAGCGGAAGGCAGAATTCGTGAAGCAATTACACGAAAAGGTAAGACTCAATATTGAGAAAAGGACAGAACAATACACAAAACAAGCAAACAAAGGCAGGAAAAAGATAGTGTTTGAAGCTGGAGATTTGGTATGGCTGCACCTGAGAAAAGATAGATTTCCAACCAAACGAAGATCCAAATTGCAACCTAGAGGAGATGGACCATTTCAAGTGCTCGAAAGGATCAACGACAATGCTTACAAGCTAGATCTTCCAGGTGAGTATCAAGTTAGTTCAACATTCAATGTTTCTGACTTGTCTCCTTTTGATGTAGGTGATGATTCGTGGACGAATCCTTTTCAAGGGGGAGAGAATGATGGAGGATCATCAAACCATTCCAAAGATGTCATGGAAATACGTGAAGGCCCAATGACAAGAGGACGAGCAAAGAAGATCAAAGAAGTTTTTACGAGCTTAGTTGTTGATATCCAAGAGTCTGCATGCAAAGACGATGCTCAACCGCAAGTGATGAAGCATGTTACTAGACTTGAAACATTGGATCCTAATATGGAAGCATAAAAGCCCAAAAGTTGCATTTTCTTGGGTCTTTGAGATATTATGGGCTAGTACTAAGCCCAAGTGGTAGAATGGATGTATTTTGAAGTCCATTAGAAGTTTATTTGAGTCCAATAAAGGCCTAGAAATGCCTAATCCGTTTTTTTTGTTTAAGAGTTCTAGAATTATCTACCAATTGAAGACAAAATGTCAAGAGTCATGGATTAAAGTCCCTTCTTTAATCCATTGAATTTAATTAGTGTCTTTTGAGTTGGTTTTTGAAGCCTATAAATAGATGGCTTCCTATGTACTTTCAAATCAATTCACTTGAGAAATATATATCTTTCTTTAGAGTTTTACTCATCTTTGTGAGCTTTGTTCTTTGTTGGAGAGTTCATAGTTCAAGAACTTATCAAGATTGTGAGCACATTCTTGTGGCGTTTTCGTATTCCTTTGGTTCTTAGTTCTTATAACTAACGGGTCAAGGACTTGCTCTAGGCGTGTTGGAGTCCCAATTATCGGGTACTTTGACGCCTATCCTATCCTATACGAAGGTTCCAAGTTACATTTAACTTGCGGGTCAACGTTTCGTATCATCTGTCCTGCTAGTTTTTCCCCAATTTGATCTATAAATGGTAATGCAAAATGATCTTTAGAAGTAGCAGAATTGAGTTTTCTGTAATCAATATATACTCTCCACCCAGTTACAGGGCGAGTAGTTATCTTTTCTCCTTCTTTAGTGTCAATTACTATAATTCCTGATTTCTTGGGTACAGTTTGGGTTGGACTTACCCATTTGCTATCGGATATAGGATATATAATCCCAGCGTTCAACCATTTCGATACTTCCTTTTTAACTACTTCTCTTAAATTAGGATTCAATCTCCTTTCTGCATCCCGTGCTGGTTTAGCTTCTGGATCAGTAATAATTCGGTGCATACACAAAGTTGGACTAATTCCTTGTAGATCAGCTATAGTCCATCCTACATCTTCTTTATATTTGACTAATACTTGCAATAGAGCTTTCTCTTGCGCTTCAGTCAGATCAGATGAAATTATGACACGCAATGTGTCATTCTGACCTAAAAAAGCGTATTTTAAATGAGCTGGCAACTCCTTCAATTCTAGAACAGGTGGTTCTTCTATTGAAGGTTTTGCTGACTGAGGCAAATCAGTAGGTAATTTTTCAGTCCTATGGGTCCACGGTGGTTGTATCGATTCTAATGTGGATTCCATGACTACCTCTAACTTTTCACACTCAGTAGAATTCATTTTGACTAATTAATGCTCAGCAAAGAATAACTCAGTAGTATCTTTGGTGTTGATTAACGAACTATGTTGTTGTGCAAGTTCGTCCACCATGTCTATAAGATAACACTCTGAATCGATTGCCGCGACATTTAAGCATTAAACACATTCAATCTCAACTTTTGATTACCAAATGTAATATCCACTGCTCCCGTCCTACAATTAGTTTGAGCATTAATTGTGGCTAAGAAAGGTCTGCCTAAGATAATGACTGGTTGATTATCTCCTATTGAACTTTCAGTATCCAGAACTAGGAAATCAACTGGATTGTAAAAGTCTTCAAATTTTACTATGACATCAGATAGAATACCTCTTGGCCATTTGGTTGACCGATCTGCCAACTGTAAGATAATATCAGTTGTCTGTAACTCGCCTAGATCATGTTTGTCAAACAAGTTTCCAGGTAAAATATTAACACTAGCTCCAAGATCAAGCAGTGCCTTTTTAATCTGCACATTACCAATCGTCACTGGAATCAATGGTGATCTAGGATCTTTCAGCTTAGGAAGTAGAGAACTAGATACTATTGCACTTAACTGTTCAGTTAAATTGATCTGCTTAGGGAGCAAGACCTTATACTTTCTCTTTTGAGTGCAGAGATCTTTTAAGAATTTGGCATAAGAGGGAACTTGCTGAATAGCCTTGATCGAAGGAATATTTATCTTAACTTGATTGAACAAATCCCACAGATCCTCTTGTTATGGGCCTCTTTTGCCATAAGGGGAAGATTTTGGATTTTCTAAAGCAGCAGGATAACGAGGAGGAACTGAAGTGTCCTGACTATTAATCGCCTCCCCAACTTTGGGAGTTGGGATATCTGCTTTAGTCGGTTCCTTGAAAGAAACCTTCTTAGGAACCTCCTTCTTTGGATCCTCTTTCTCCTCATACACGACTTTGATGTCGGCATCTTCTTTGCCTCTTGCTCTTTAGGCATTTCAATCTTATTATCTACCTCTTTACCACTTCTCAATGTGGTTATCTTTGATACTTCATTAACTTCATTTATCTCATGTTTTTTTTATCTTTATTATGATGAGCATGTGAAGGATTGGGAATAGTATTGTTAGGAAGCTTTCCCTCTTCACGTCTAGTAAGTGACTCAGCTACCTTACCCATCTGAAGCTGATTGTTTCTTCATAAATTCAGCAAATTCTGAGAATTGCGAAGAAGTCATATTTCTTTCCACTTGGAATTTTGGTTGATCACGTTGATTTGACTTATAATATCGCTCATCCTTAGCTGTAGAACTAGAACCATATTGATACTCTCTTTTTGGTGGTTCATATCTAGGTTTAGATTGATGATCAGTAGGCTGATCATTCTTCCATCGAAAGTTAGGATGGTTTCTCCGACCTGGATTGTAGGTCTCCGAGAATGGATTATCCCTCTCCCTATGTGCTCTAAAACCGTAAACTTCATTAGCGAATTACTCAGTGGATTGCACTTGAGGACATGCTTCGGAATGATGAGATGGATCACCGCATGTGACACAGTTAATTGATGCATTAGAGTTTGAACTGAAACCCTTCATAAGTTGATCCATTTTCTTTCCCAATTCTAAAATTTCACTTTTAACCTCACGATTCCAGGCATTATCTATGACATAACTTGAACTCCTATGCTTTTTTCAGAACCAGCTTGAACCTTAATACCTATATCGAGTTGATTTAGCAACTCCCAAGCCTCATCGTCTTCTTTGACTAAAAATGTGCCTCCTATGGCAGCAATAATCATATTAAGACTCTCTTGACTCACACCATCAAAAAATGTTTGAAGAATCATCCATTTGTGTACTTCGTGGTGTGTACATGCTCTCAATAGCTCATTCATACGATCAAAAGTTTCGTAAAATTGTTCACCAGGTTTTTGTTTAAATCCGGTAATTTCCTTTCTTTTCTCAGTTGTTTTACTAATGGGATAGTAATCATTAAGCATATCGCGTTTCATTTGATCCCATGTCGTAATGCTTTTGGTCGGTAATGATACGAACAAATTCTTCGCTTTCTCCTTCAACGAGAAAGGAAATAATCGAAATTTTAAATCGTCGGTGGTTATACCTCGAACATGGTTAGCCTTACAAATAACTTTGAACTCAGTTAGATGTTCGTAGGGTTTCTCACTTGGCATCCCTCGGAAGATCGGAAGAATTTGAAATAATTGAGGACGAACTTCGGGTTTGTTCTCGTTCTCAGGATAACGAATCGGAGACGAGTCGGACACATCACCAGGGCGGTAATGTGACTCAACCGTACGTCTTTCCTGCTCACCCATCCTAGTAGCTTTACGCTCAGGTTCTTCTTGTTCATGATTTCGTGGCGAAATCGGAGGATCTTCTAAATTAGGAATTTCTAATTGGGAATTTTTTCCTCTTGTTTGTTTGAATTCTCCGTGATTAATTCTTGTTGTTTTAGAATCCCGACAGTCTTTCGGTTAGATTTAGCTACTTTTTTGATTTCGGGTTCGAATTGTAGTGGCAATCCTCTAGCAGATCGACGTGTGTGCATAAATTACAAAAAACGTTTAAATTAAATTACCTAATTAAACTAATTATATTCTTGGTGGTAATGTAGAGGACTAGAATTACCTTTTTGAATTTTTAATTTTTATGTGATTTTTAATAATAGGAAATTAAAGACTAAAAATAACCAAAAATAAAGTACTTAAACTTAAAACTAAGGCCAACAACTAACTTCTAGCCCTAACTAACGTTACCACTCCCCGGCAACGGCGCCAAAATCTGACGGGTCGTCGTTGTGACCCGCAGAAATAATCCTTAAATCTACTATTTAGCTTAGAGAATAAGGGTCGAATCCACAAGGAGTGCGTATGTAATTAGGGTTAGTCGGCTAGCTTTGTAAGTTTATTGAAATCACTTAAATTGTGAATTGAGTGAATTGGATGATTTGTTTGGATTAATGACTTACGACTAAATTGTGACAAAAAATACCGGCAAATAACTAACGAAATAAACTAACAATCAAATTAAAGACAACCATTCACGGAATCACTGCGGCCTAAGTATTACCCACTCGAATTTCATGAAACAATCACATAGACATAATTAATTGCGCAATTAAATTAATCATACACGTTTTAACCAATAACTCTCGGCATAGCGCATGCAATATTCATTACTTGTCGTAATACCTAAGCTAAAGGACTAGCACAAATAATAATACCACTATGAACTATCTTGCTTTTACCAATCAAAACATACAATCACAATCATAACCGAATGCTTGTCATTTGAATACACATAGAGTATTTCAATCAACGCAAATACATCAAAACATATATTGAAATTCAAGTAAAGTAACACTTAGTCTTAGATCCTCCGCAAACGGCTATGATGTTTAGCCGCTCATCGTATGCTCTTCGATGGTGTTGATTGGAGACATAGTTGTAAGCTTGCAAACCACCGTCTTCGTATTTGTATTGTGAATCCACTCCGGCAGGGCTTCTCCACTCTTTTTAACACTATCGGGACCTTCTCCATTGATTACCATCGACCTTTATTTATAGAGGAAGTGGAATTAGGGTTTCTGAGGCTGAAAATGCGTTTTTGCGCCGACCCAGCGTAGGGCAGGCATAGGCCTGCGTCCCCCTGCGACTGGGGTATAGCCAGGGATGCGCTGGAAGTGCAACTAAGTCTGGAGCTACAACTTTTTGTACTTTGGTAAGACTAAACCATCTGTTTCAAGTGCAACTAAGTCTGGAGCTACAACTTTTTATACTGGGGAACAAGAAGGCATACCAGGAGAACCAGAAGAATCTACTGGTAGGGCTGTTCTGGATTTTTCAAAAACAGACGATCAGCCACAGAGTTTTAGTTCGGGATCATCAACTCAAGGGTACACAAAGATGCCTATGAGTGCTAAGACTGCTGAGGAGCAACTCAAGCTTCTAGCATCGTTTGTAGCAGCATATGGGAACTGTATCCAGTGGAAGATCAACGATCCAACACTCTGGGAAGCAGACTACGATCAGGTTGATCCTGATGATCTGGAGCAAATGTAATTACAATGGTAATTGGCCATGGTCACACAAAGAGTCAAAAGGTTCATGAAAAGAACAAGCAGCTAAGTGTGAATAATGTAGGATTTGACAAAACAAAGGTCATATGTTACAACTGCCATGGGTTGGGACACTTTGCTAGAGAGTGTCAAAGACCTAAGATGGATAACTATCACAACTCAGAACGTCAGAATCTACCGATTCAGGGAATCAGGCTTCAGTGGCTGGTTTACTAACAAACGTGTCTTCTAACAAAGAGTTAGATGGTACGTATGATTGGAATACACATCCTGAGGCAACCGCTAGAGCCCTCATGGCTGAAATGACAGAATCTGATACTAGAGTAGAAGAAGTAAAGGGAGAGGATACCCAGTAGTCCAATTCAAATCCATTGGTACTGGAGAACACTGAGAAGCTGACTACTTTGGAGTTTGCAGCTCAAACGGTCAACATTAAATCTGACAGGAAAAAGGTAACTCTAAACTTTTCTACTTTACATGATCTATGTATTCTATGTACTACTATGAATGATAAACTGAATTTAGTACTAGAGACACATTCAGCTCAAATTCAATCATTAAAATCTTAAAATGCTAGTTTTTTAGATATCAAGGAAGATCTTAAGGCTAAACTTAAAGTTGATGCTTAAGATATGTTAGTACTGAAAGGCAAGTTAAGTGAACAATGTGTCAGGAATGAACTAATTTATGAGCATGTAGAATCATTAACCAAAGAGATCTCACTGAAATATGTAGAACTAGCAGACGCTAGGGTTAGGGTGGCTGAGGCGAACAATAAGATTGAAAAGTTTAGGAACTCGTCCATGACTTTAGACAAGATCTTAGATTCACAGAGACAGTATAAGTAACAAACTGGCCTAGGATATCAAGATGTGACTCCACCCTTCAATAGCAACTATGTTGTAAGGTCTACACACTACGAATCTATCAAGGCGTTAGGGTATCAAACAAGTGCGGAATCCTCGTTTAACGTTGACGGATCGATCACACGGAAACACAGAGTCGAACAAGATGCTTGCCGAACACGTATCCACCCCACACGATGTATTCCTGCGTTTGAATGCTATAAAACTCTCTAGTCTGAAATTTCTCTCACGAATCTGAAAGTGAACTCCCATAGTGTTAATGAATTTGCAAAGATAAGTTCATGATATAACCCTTATGTTCGTGCATGGCCCTAGTCCACGAACTTATTGATTAAAGCACATGCAGATAAGTTGGTATGAACTTATCAAGGCTAAGTTCGTAGGAACTTATTGGCCCTAATTCGTACCCTACGCCTCATCAACTTATTCTCATAAGTTCAGAACCTCATGAACTTATTCTCATAAGTTCATAGGCTCATGAACTTATCACTACAAGTTCATAGCCTCATGAACTTATCACGGTAAGTTCATATCTCATGAACTTATCTTACAATCATGAACTTAACATGAAAATATGAACACATTACACAGTCATAAAATTAAGACATAAATATGAACAAAGAATCATGATTTAAACGCCCTATCTATTACAAAGACTAGACTGCTATCGTCACACCGGGTGTACCAACATATGTACCTATTCCTCAAGATGAGACCAAGGAATCAGATAAATCAGAGGAAGTAAAGGTAAACGAGTCAGCTAAAGTGTCAACACCTATTCCTTAAGTTAAGAAAACAGTATAGTTTGTGGAATCTAGTAGTATGCTAAAACTAGATAAAGCTGAAATTGTAAGTGATAAGAAACAAGAGGAGTTAAACAAGGTAGTTGATACGAACAATTAGGATATTAGTGACACTCCTAAGACAAAGAGTGCATATAAGAAATCAATTGATAAGATGTCTTGCTTTAAGTGTCATGAGAAAGGTCATGTTGCTTCAGGTTGTCCCTATATGAAAACAGAGTCTACAACGAACAAAGGGAAACAAGAACAACCTAACTTGAAAACAATGCCTGGTGATGCGAGCATGAGTAGTTCTCAAAGTTCAGAGAAAAACTCTAGTGTAATGTCACGATTAGGGAGTAGAAAAACACCGATGTATACCAGACAAAATGAAGGACATAGGAATAAATCACCGAATAAATTCTCAAGTCAATCAAAGTCTGGCCCCAACCCATCCTTAGGAATCATACACCAAATACGAGTCACACTCCAGTTAGGTCTCATAGTCCTAATAGACATCAGACACCAAGTACAGCCTAGAATTATAACAATGAGATGTACTGTAAGAGAATTATTCTAGGACTGAACAGCAAAGACCAATCCAAAGGCAAAGATTAGATGTTAAACACACTAATTCACAACCTGTTCTTGATCAAAAACCCAAGTCACCTGAAAGGAGAGATGGGTAGTTGAAAGAATTCACGTTTGTGGATGAAAAAGGTATTTCCAAGTCAGTCATGGCTTGGGTTCCCCGTGATAACTAACTTATTTTATTTCATGTGCAGGAGTCACCTACAGGTCCAAGCAACAAGTGGTATGTGGATAGTGGTTCTTCTCGACACATGACAGGGGAGAGAAGTCTACTGACAAACTTCAAAAGCAGGAATATAGGATTTGTTTTGTTTGCTGGGAATAAAGGAGGCGATATCACTTGATTAGGAACGGTCATTAATGGGAAAATCACTCTCGAGCAAGTCTACTATGTAGAGAAGCTTGATCATAATCTCATTAGTGTCTCTCAGATCTGTGATAGGCAACATTCAGTACATTTTACTGAGAAAGAAGCGCTAGTGCTAAAGCCTGTATTTAGGATTCCTAAAAAGTGGATAATGATGAGGGCTCCAAGGAAGAATAATTTGTACATGATCGACATGTCCATAGCATAATATTCGATGGGATCGACATGTTTATTATCCAAATCTTCAGAATCAGAATCCTTGTTGTCGCACAGGCGAATGGCTCACCTGCACTTAAGGAAGATGAACTTCATCACTAAAAATGGCCTTGTGCAAGGTGTACCAATGAAGAGCTTCCAATTTGAAGACAAGTGTGTGCCATGCAAGAAAGGGAAGCAACACAAGAAGGCACACAAGTCTAAGACTCAGAACTCAATATCCTCCACTTTTGATACTGCATATGGATCTTTTTGGTCTTATCAACAAAAGAAGTATAGGTGGAAGTTGGTATTGTTTAGTTATCACTGATGATTACTCACGATTTTCTTGGGTTTTCTTTCTAGGTACAAAGGACGAAATAGCAGGCACGCTGATTGGGTTCATAGATCAAATAGAGAATGCCTATGGGAAAAGGGTGAAGCGTCTTCGAAGTGATAACAGAACTGAGTTCAAGAATGCAGTAATGGATGTATATTTCCTAACTAAAGGCATAGTGCGTCAGTTTAGTGCACCATATTAGCCACAACAAAATGGAGTGGCAGAACGAAAGAACAAGACACTGATTGAGGCAGCAAGGACTATGCTTTCGGATTCAAAGCTTCCCACAATGTTTTGGGGGGAAGCAGTGAATACCGCTTGTCATATTTTAAATAGGGCCCTTACTGTCAAATCTCTGAACAAAACCTATTACGAGATTTTAAATAAGCGTCCACCTAATTTAACTGGTTTTGAACTATTTAGGGTGTCGTGCACTTTGTTGAAAACTAAACATCATGTCACACCCTGCTACCCCGGTTGGCAGCGAGGCGTGACGAGTGCGGAAGCGTAACCATAATTATAACGAACGACCACTATATGGACGTTTTCGAAAATATTACATCGAATAAATTTAAACTGTAATAATGTTTTACAAAATGAAAGAAATGGAGTTCGCATAATACAGAGATTTTAATACATAATTAATGCGTCCAAAAATAATGCAGTCAAATCTCCGTTAGTTTCGAAATATGCATGCGACTCCATGAAATGCGGAAGCTTGAAGTTGGTGTTTTCGAAGGCGCACTTGCCTTAATTACCTGAAAATACATGCTAAAATACGTCAACAAAAATTGTTGGTGAGTTCATAGGTTTACACGAAAAGACCAGTTGTATGGACATTATCAAATACGTTGAATTTATAAAAATCATAAATTCCATGAGATGTATTACGTAAACCATCATGTCACCGAAGCTTAATTAGAATAAGTTTTGCCCCGAGCAGTATTCCCATATGTAATACCGTAAGTTGAATATATATGCACCCGCTGTTAGCTAAACCACTAACCCGAGTGGGGGACATGACTCCCAATAGATCTATTCACAATATATTCGCGCTTGCAAACAAATGCAACTAACGATTTCATGATATAAGGGCGGAGATTCTCATACGTAATACACAATAGAATCGAGAAGTTTTCGTGTCCATATATAAAAAAAAAAACGAAACATGTATTTCATCCCAAAACATAATAATGTAAAAATGGGACTATGAAGACTCACCTTGTTGGTTTTTGATGATGATGTTTTTGGATCTGTGTAAGCACTTGTTCGGATGGTCGGGACTCGTCCTAATATTTTTACGAGTTCGGGTCAATATTATTTTAATATGTGTTTGAGTATTTCGTAAATATTTTCATGTACTTGTGATGTACGAATAATTTTTTTGTGGGATTTTATATGTGCATTTTCGATTTATGGATATTTATTTCCAAAATGGTTTGCATGCATGCATACTTACGTATACGTATGTATAAATATATATTTATATATATACGAAAATGCATACATATATATGTGAGCATGTGCATCATAAAAAAAAGATATTCATTTATTTTGCATGGAACATTTTCACGAGTATTATGAAAAATCGAGTTATAAATGAAAAATATTATATTTTAGTAAATGCATTTAATTTTTTTTCATGTTTTATAAATAAAGTAAATAAGAAAACTTACAGAGTTTGAAGAACACTTGAAATCTTTATAGCTGGCCGGTTTTGCTTTGAGAGGGTTTGTAAGTTGGTGTGTTTTTAATGAAGTGGGTTTTGTCTTCTATTTATAGAAGAAAAATCGGTTACTAAAATAATGATAAATTAATTAAATTTTTAATGAAATGATGAAAAGAAAAAGCAAATCGGTTGAGTGTTGAACAAAAAGGTGTGGCCGATTTTATCATTTCATGTTGCATGTTGTTTATTATTAAAATAATACAATAGTACATGCTAGTTGTCCTTTAAAGGACAACTTACTTTTTAGAGTGATAAGTAGCATGGGTTTTCAAATTTATATTAACAAAAGTACAAAAGCATGCAGAAAAGGTGATAATGATAATTTCGGATATATATATATATATATATATATATATATATATATATATATATATATATATATATATATATATATATATATATATATATATATATATATATACACTTAGAAAAATTTTCTGGAATGTTAAACTCGATTCAAGTGTGAATCGAGTTTGTTGCAATGTCAATCGAGATTTATATAATTATATTCGAGTTTCATGCCTTTGACATTCGAGTTTCAGGCATTTGTTATCCGAGTTTCATGCCTTTGTCATCCGAGTTTTATGCCTCTTTAATCGAGTTTCTTTGTTTAATTATTCGAGTTTAATCTTTTCTTTATTCGAGTTTTATGTACTATCATTCGAGATTAATCCTTTCTTTATTCGAGTTTCATCAAAGTACTATTCGAGTTTATGCCTTTACTAGTCGAGTTTCATCACATCATTATTCGAGTTTCTGCTCACATGATTCGAGATTCATAAAAACTTCATTCGAGTTTATTACTTCATTATTCGAGTTTCATATTAGTTTAATTTTCGAGTTTCATACCTTATATTTTTAGGCCAGTTGTTACAGTCTCCCCCCGTTGAAGGAATTTCGTCCCGAAATTAGCTCGTGTCTTCTTCTGCTTGGACTTTTGAGAACAGCTGGGGGTACTTCTCTCGGAATTGATCTTCGCGTTCCCAAGTAAACTCAGGACCTTGTTTAGAATTCCACCGGACCTTTATTATTGGAATTCGACTGTGCTTGAGCTTCTTGACTTCTCGGTCCATTATTTCCACCGGTTGCTCAGTGAAATTCAATCTATCGTCTATCTCCAGCTCGTCCATGGGTATCACGAGTGATTCATCAGTCAGACATTTCTTAAGGTTGGAGACGTGGAAGGTATTATGAACGTTACTAAGCTCTGGGGGTAGATCGAGTCGGTAAGCTACCGGGCCAATTCTTTTGGTGATTTTGAATGGTCTGATATAACGAGGATTGAGTTTCCCTCGTTTTCCAAAACGAATTACGCCTTTCCAAGGCGAGACTTTCAGCATTACTTGATCTCCCTCTTGGAATTCCAAATCCTTCCGTCGGACGTCTGCATAACTCTTTTGTCGATCCCGCGCAATCTTCAATTGGTTCCGAATCTGGGCTATTTTCTCTGTAGTTTCCAGGATGATCTCAGGTCCAGTAATCTGACTATCCCCTACTTCAGCCCAACAAAGAGGTGATCGACACTTTCGTCCATAGAGTGCTTCGAATGGGGCGGTCTTAATGCTCGAGTGATAACTGTTGTTATAAGAAAACTCAACTAATGGCAGGTGTCTGTCCCAACTTTTTCCGAAGTCGATGACACATGCCCTTAGCATATCTTCCAATGTCTGAATCGTTCTTTCACTCTGACCGTCCGTTTGCGGGTGATAGGCTGTACTCATATCCAGACGCGTTCCTAGAGCTTCTTGCAATGATTGCCAAAATCGTGACGTAAATCTGCTGTCTCTGTCTGATATAATGGATACTGGCACCCCATGCCTTGAGACGACCTCCTTAAGATAGATTAGTGTTAGCTTATCCATCTTGTCAGTCTCCTTGATTGGCAGGAAGTGCGCGGTCTTGGTCAGTCGATCCACGATCACCCAGATGGTGTCATAACCTCCAGAAGTCTTTGGCAACTTAGTGATAAAATCCATGGTGATATTTTCCCACTTCCATTGGGGTATCTCTGGCTGGACTAGCAATCCTGATGGCCTTTGATGCTCAGCCTTAACTTTTAAACATGTTAAGCACTTGCTGACGTAAGTAGCAATATCAGCCTTCATGTTTGGCCACCAGTATGAACCCTTCAAATCGTGATACATCTTGTCCGACCCTGGATGAACAGCATATCTTGTTTTGTGTCCTTCATCCATGACCAGTTTCCTTATGCCTCCAAACTTTGGTAACCAAATTCTGCCCATGAAGTATCGACATCCGTCTGGCTTAATTTCAAACTGCTTATCCATGCCTCTCAATGCTTCATTCAGCAGATTATCCTCCTTGACTGCCTCTTCTTGTGCCTCTCGGACTTGAGAGTTTAGGTTTGACTGTATGGTCATTACCAATGCTCGGACTCTCAATGGCTTAACCCGCTCCTTTCGGCTTAGGGCGTCAGCTACGACATTTGCTTTTCCTGGATGGTAGCGAATCTCGCAGTCATAATCGCTAAGAAGTTCCACCCAACGTCGTTGCCTCATATTTAATTCTTTCTGATTCAGAATATGCTGGAGGCTTTTATGGTCCGTGAACACCGTGCACTTGGTTCCATACAAATAGTGCCTCCATATTTTGAGAGCAAACACCACTGCTCCCAGTTCTAAGTCATGAGTCGTATAGTTTACCTCGTGAATCTTGAGCTGTCGGGATGCATAAGCGATGACCTTGTCCCTTTGCATGAGCACACAACCTAATCCGTTGTGCGAGGCATCACAGTAGACTACAAAATTTTCAGTCCCTTCGGGTAGGGACAGAATTGGTGCACTACACAACCTTTGCTTGAGCAGCTGAAACGCCTTTTCCTGTTCTTCACCCCAGACGTATTTCACATCCTTACGGGTCAACTCTGTTAGGGAACCTGCTATCTTCGAGAAGTTCTCAATGAATCGCCTATAATAACCGGCAAGTCCTAGGAATTGGCGGACTTCTGTGGGGGTTCTAGGGATTGCCCAGTTCTTTATGGCCTCGATCTTTGCTGGGTCGACCTGAATTCCCTGACTGTTGATCACATGTCCAAGGAATTTTACTTCTCGCAACCAAAATTCACATTTTGAAAATTTGGCGTATAGCCGCTCTTTCTCTAATAACTCCAAGATCAACTTGAGATGTTGTTCATGCTCTTCTTTACTTCGGGAATAGATGAGGATATCGTCTATGAACACTATTACAAATTTATCCAGATATGGTTTACACACCCGATTCATGAGGTCCATAAATACGGCTGGTGCGTTGGTTAGACCGAATGGCATCACCTGGAATTCGTAATGTCCATAACGAGTTCTAAATGCTGTCTTGGGGATGTCTTCTTCCCGAACTTTTACTTGATGATAGCCGGAGCGCAGGTCAATCTTTGAGTAGAAGCTAGATCCCTGAAGCTGGTCGAACAGGTCATCAATCCTAGGGAGGGGGTAGCGGTTCTTTACCGTTAACTTGTTTAGTTCTCGGTAGTCTATGCACATTCGGAAGGATCCGTCTTTCTTTTTAACGAACAAAACAGGAGCTCCCCAAGGTGAGTAACTTGGTCGAATGAATCCTTTATCCATCAATTCCTGTAATTGACTGGACAATTCTTGCATTTCAGAAGGTGCGAGTCTATATGGGGCTCTTGCGATCGGTGCAGCTCCTGGCACTAAGTCGATTTGAAATTCTACTTGCCTAGCCGGGGGAAGCCCAGGCAAGTCTTCCGGAAATACCTTCGGGTAGTCCCGTACTACTGGAATATCCTCAAGTCGTTTTTCCTTCGACTCTTTTTCTACGATCTGGACCAACACTGCATGGCAACCCTTCCTAAGACATTTTAATGTTCTTAGGCCGGATATGACATTCAATTGTCGGTTCTTCTTTTCCCCTTGGACCGTGAGGACTTTCTTCTTACTGAGTGGTATTCGCACCACTTTCTTTCCACACAAAATCTCAGCCTGGTTATGCGACAACCAGTCCATACCAATCACCACATCGAAACTTCCGAGTTCTATAGGCATTAAGTCTATCTTAAAGGAGTGATCTGCTAGCTTTAATGTGCATTCCTTAATGATACTATTTGCCTTTATTATTTTGCCATCTGCAAGTTCTATTGTATAGGAGTTGTCTAAGGGAAAAGTAGAAACATTCAACTGCTGGCTAAACTTATCAGATATAAAGCTCCTATCAGCCCCAGTATCAAAGAGTACGTATGCGTAAATATCGTTTAGGAGATACGTACCAGACACCACGTGAGGGTCCTGACGAGCGTCTCCTGCTCCCAACACAAATGCTCTCCCCTGAGCTCTCCCTTCGTTCCTCAATCTTGGACACTCGTTCCTGAGGTGTCCCGTTGCACCACACTCGTAACAGCTTCTCGGGTTGCTGCCACTGGCACCCGGGGCTCCGGATCTACAGTCTTTGGTCATATGGCCCAAACGTTTGCAGTTTCCGCATTGGGTTGGACAGGGGCCAGGGTTGTGGTGGAAGGTGCATTTGGTGCAAAAAGGCTTAGTACCGGTATAGCTTCTCCTTGACTCAACTCCTGCTACATAGGCTTTAATGGTCTCGGGTTTCTTGAACTGTGAACCCGTGTTCTTCCCGGTCTTTTCTTCCCACTTTCTCTTGTGTTCCCCGGCTCTGGCTTCGTTCCTCCGGGATACTTGGTCCATAAGATTGTTGGCCATTCTAATGGCGTCCTGTATGGTGGATGGGTTGGAGGCGGTAACGTTCCCTTGTATTTGAGGAGCGAGTCCCCAAATATAGCGTTCAACCTTCTTGTATTCCGGAGTTACCATCTGCGGACATAGGATACTTAGTTCGTGGAATCGGTTGGTATATCCTGCAACGTCCGTCCCTTTCATTGCTAGATTCCAGAATTCTGATTCCATTTTCTGGAGTTCGTTTCTTGGGCAGTATTCATCCGTCATCATCTGTTTTAGTGTGGCCCACGTAAGCTGGTAGGCTTCGTCAATGCCTACTGACTGGACGTAGGAATTCCACCATGTGAGCGCGCTATCTTGCAAGGTGTGAGTAGCAAATTTCACCTTGTCTCCTTCCGCGCATCCGCTGACACGATATACGGATTCTAGCTTTTCAAACCAACGGATTAAACCGACTGCTCCTTCAGTTCCATTAAAATACCGGGGCTTGCAACTTAAAAACCCTTTGATCCCGCAACCTTTCGCGTGAGTTTCAGTTCCTCCTGTGGTGCGACTGGCACCACCATCCCCATTGGTTGTGCTATTTCGGTTTGCCTCGTAGGTAGCTATGGCGGCAGCCACCCTTTGGGCAACAAGCTCTTCAATGTCAGCTGTATTCATGGCTCGTTTTGGCGGCATTATCTTGAAGTTTAAAGAAAATCATAGTGTAAGAAGTTGAATCTTAAAGAGGTGGCACAATACTATTATCATCAAGCACAATCACATAAATATTTGAGAATTTTCATTAATCGCTCGAAATTTTTCTTACATAGGGGGCGGGTTATTACCCGAAAATTTTATCCTATGCTATTACATAATATTTTCCTACTAATACAAAGGAAATGCAAAAGTACTAGGTGTGGGAGTGATCAGGGGTCTCTCCCTTTTCCATCGTGCTGAGGCGCTGCGTCAACTCCTCGATCCGGGCTTGGCTCTCGGCTAGTTGCTGCCGGAGCTCATTCAGTCCGTCCTGCTGTATAGCAAGGGCGTGCTGATTGGCCCAATATATGTTGGAGTTTTGCAACTCCTCCCGCTCTAAACGAGCGGTCATCTCCCCGATGTCCAGGTTAAGTGACCGGATCTGGTGGTCATGCCTGGTAGATCTTGCGATCAGAAGAGGTATGGTCTGATCGGCAGGCTCTTGAGTGAGCGGTGAGACAGGTGCGGAGGATGGTCCTCCGATCTCGAAGTTTGGAGGAACTCCCTCCATTTGCCTCCACTCGCGGAGGGTCTCCGGTATCCAAGTCCATCTTCGGGCGTCTACCCGTCGGTGTGGTGTCGGGGGATTGGGTTGGGGAGTCGGAACAGGAATAGACTCCCTTCTCGGCATGATTACCCGCTTCCGGGGTGTGTACAACATCTTTGGGCCGTTAGGATAAGGTCTATACGGCTTATAGGATGGTTCGGCCGGGTGATACGGGACGCGAGCAGGGGCCGCCGGTGGTGAAGGATCCTCTTCCTCCATCGATTCTTCTTCGGACTCTTCCATCGGATCTTCCGACGGGTCCTCCTCCTCCGAGGTTTCTTCTTCTGGGAAGACTTCCGTGGCCGTGGGACTTGCGGGAGTGTATTCCTCCTCAGAGTCCGACAAGATGATAATTTCTGGATGGCTCATGGTTTCTGCTAATAAGGTTCATTTGCAATCTTTTAGTTAGTTACAAAAATATTCTTAAAATCAGAAATTTTTACGTGCAGTTATAGTCTAGGATACTAATGCAACCTAGTTCACTATAACTATGGCTCTGATACCAATCTGTCACACCCTGCTACCCCGGTTGGCAGCGAGGCGTGACGAGTGCGGAAGCGTAACCATAATTATAACGAACGACCACCATATGGACGTTTTCGAAAATATTACATCGAATAAATTTAAACTGTAATAATGTTTTACAAAATGAAAGAAATGGAGTTCGCATAATACAGAGATTTTAATACATAATTAATGCGTCCAAAAATAATGCAATCAAATCTCCGTTAGTTTCGAAATATGCATGCGACTCCATGAAATGCGGAAGCTTGAAGTTGGTGTTTTCGAAGGCGCACTTGCCTTAATTACCTGGAAATACATGCTAAAATACGTCAACAAAAATTGTTGGTGAGTTCATAGGTTTACACGAAAAGACCAGTTGTATGGACATTATCAAATACGTTGAATTTATAAAAATCATAAATTCCATGAGATGTATTACGTAAACCATCATGTCACCGAAGCTTAATTAGAATAAGTTTTGCCCCGAGCAGTATTCCCATATGTAATACCGTAAGTTGAATATATATGCACCCGCTGTTAGCTAAACCACTAACCCGAGTGGGGGACATGACTCCCAATAGATCTATTCACAATATATTCGCGCTTGCAAACAAATGCAACTAACGATTTCATGATATAAGGGCGGAGATTCTCATACGTAATACACAATAGAATCGAGAAGTTTTCGTGTCCATATATAAAAAAAAAAAACGAAACATGTATTTCATCCCAAAACATAATAATGTAAAAATGGGACTATGAAGACTCACCTTGTTGGTTTTTGATGATGATGTTTTTGGATCTGTGTAAGCACTTGTTCGGATGGTCGGGACTCGTCCTAATATTTTTACGAGTTCGGGTCAATATTATTTTAATATGTGTTTGAGTATTTCGTAAATATTTTCATGTACTTGTGATGTACGAATAATTTTTTTGTGGGATTTTATATGTGCATTTTCGATTTATGGATATTTATTTCCAAAATGGTTTGCATGCATGCATACTTACGTATATGTATGTATAAATATATATTTATATATATACGAAAATGCATACATATATATGTGAGCATGTGCATCATAAAAAAAAGATATTCATTTATTTTGCATGGAACATTTTCACGAGTATTATGAAAAATCGAGTTATAAATGAAAAATATTATATTTTAGTAAATGCATTTAATTTTTTTTCATGTTTTATAAATAAAGTAAATAAGAAAACTTACAGAGTTTGAAGAACACTTGAAATCTTTATAGCTGGCCGGTTTTGCTTTGAGAGGGTTTGTAAGTTGGTGTGTTTTTAATGAAGTGGGTTTTGTCTTCTATTTATAGAAGAAAAATCGGTTACTAAAATAATGATAAATTAATTAAATTTTTAATGAAATGATGAAAAGAAAAAGCAAATCGGTTGAGTGTTGAACAAAAAGGTGTGGCCGATTTTATCATTTCATGTTGCATGTTGTTTATTATTAAAATAATACAATAGTACATGCTAGTTGTCCTTTAAAGGACAACTTACTTTTTAGAGTGATAAGTAGCATGGGTTTTCAAATTTTATATTAACAAAAGTACAAAAGCATGCAGAAAAGGTGATAATGATAATTTCGGATATATATATATATATATATATATATATATATATATATATATATATATATATATATATATATATACACTTAGAAAAATTTTCTGGAATGTTAAACTCGATTCAAGTGTGAATCGAGTTTGTTGCAATGTCAATCGAGATTTATATAATTATATTCGAGTTCCATGCCTTTGACATTCGAGTTTCAGGCATTTGTTATCCGAGTTTCATGCCTTTGTCATCCGAGTTTTATGCCTCTTTAATCGAGTTTCTTTGTTTAATTATTCGAGTTTAATCTTTTCTTTATTCGAGTTTTATGTACTATCATTCGAGATTAATCCTTTCTTTATTCGAGTTTCATCAAAGTACTATTCGAGTTTATGCCTTTACTAGTCGAGTTTCATCACATCATTATTCGAGTTTCTGCTCACATGATTCGAGATTCATAAAAACTTCATTCGAGTTTATTACTTCATTATTCGAGTTTCATATTAGTTTAATTTTCGAGTTTCATACCTTATATTTTTAGGCCAGTTGTTACACATCAACCTAAGTTTGGTGAAAAAGTAGACGAAGGATACTTCCTAGGTTATGTCCCAAATTCACCAAAAAAGAGGGTTTTTAAACAAACCACTGGTACGGTAGAAATTGTATTTAAAATCAAAGTTACCAGTTACTCGCAAGAGCCCCAGATAGGTCCAGAATGGTTATTTGATTATCATACTTTATTTAAATCATTTAACATTCCGTTCAGTTGTGATCTTGGAAATTTGGAGAATGACTTTTCAACACTGCATCTTGATGAAGAGGGTAGAGTCTTTTCTAATTTCAGCGTTCCTACAACAACTGAAGAAGAACTATCGTCAGAAGAAGAGTCTCTATCAAATGAAGAACCTTCGTCGCCTATTCATGTGAATTACACAAACAGTCCAGCCTCAGAAGAAAATGATCATGAGGAGGATGTTCGGTCTGAAGTCACACCCACGAAAGGAGAAATACGATCTAATCTGGGTGACAACCTTCAGGTTGATGCAGTTGAAACATCGAAAGTACATAAGGATCACCCACTTGAGGACATTATAGGGAATCCAAATGCAGGAGTGCGAACTCAAAGTAAGGTGAATATTGACACAGGGTTGTTATCGAGGATCAAAGACTCTGAAGCATTCCACACCTGTTTGTACTCATGTTTCATTTCTTAAGTCGAGCCGAAGAATATTCAAATGGCTCTAAAGGACAATTCTTGGGTTGAAGCAATGCAAGAGGAACTCTCACAGTTCAAGAAACTTCAAGTCTGGGAGTTAGTGCCTTGCCTCGGGGAGAAGTTACAATAGGGACCAAATGGGTCTTTAAGTGCAAAAGAGATGATCGAGGCATTATCACTCGAAACAAGGAAAGACTCATATTCAAGGGTTTCAACCAAGAAGAAGGAATTGACTACAACGAAGTGTTTGCACCAGTAGAAAGGCTTGAAGCTATCCAATTGTTTCTCGCATTTGCATCCACTAAAGGCTTTAAAGTTTATCAACTAGACGTCAAGAGTGCCTTCTTATCCATGAAAGTGAAGGAACTGGTGTATGTCGAGCGACCGCCAGGTTATACAGATCCTAAGTATCCAGACAGAGTATAAAAATTGGATAAGGCTCTATATGTGTTACATCAGGCACCTAGGGCTTGGTACGAGACACTATCTACTCGTCTCTTGGAAAATGCGCTCGAGAGAGGGCGTATAGATAGTACACTTTTCATTAAAAGGAAATATGATGATTTTCTGCTTGTACAAGTTTATTTGGACGACATAATATTTGGGTCGTTAAAAGAACAGCTGTGCAAGGATTTTGAGAAGGTTATGAACTCAAAGTTCGAGATTAGTGCGACGGGGGACCCGAATTTCTTTTTAGGGTTACAAGTTGACCAACAAAAGGAGGGAATGTTCATTCATCAGGCGAAGTATGTCTATGAGATACTAAAGCGCTTTAAAATGGAAGGAACAAAGCTCACAGCATATTTCAGCACTCCAATTCAAGTCAATCACAAACTCAGACCGGGTACCAATAGGGATACTGATGTGGATCCGATGTTATATCGGGCCATGATCGGGTCACTTATGTATCTAACCACTTCCAGGCGTGACAATATCTTTGCTGGTTGTTTATGTGCCAGGTTTCAAGCCAACCCTAAAGAGATGCATATGAATGCTGTGAAGCGGATTCTGGTCAAAACCGAAGTTGGGACTTTGGTATCATGCTGATGGAGATCTAGAGTTGGAAGCTTACACAGACTCGGACTATGGAGGGTGCAGCTTGAATAGAAAGTCAACAATCGGAGGTTTTAAGTTCTTAGGAGGGAGACTGGTGTCCTGGCAATGCAAGAAACAGACTTCAGTAGCCCTATCCGCATGTGAAGCCGAATATGTAGATGTGGTAGCTGTTGTTCACACGTTCTATGGATCCAACAACAATTGCGGAATTACGGTTTGACTTGTACTCATACTCCTATTTGGATAGACAACCAATCCACAGTACCAATAACCAATAATCCGGTAAAGTACCGTAAGACTAAGCACATTGATATATGTCATCATTTTATTCGTGACTGTGCAACAAAAAACCTGATAAAATTGGTAAAAGTTCCAAGGGAAGACAACTATGTGGATTTGTTGACAAAAGCATTTGATAGATCATGCATTAAGTTGTTAGTCCAACTAAACGGGATGTGAAACCCAGAATAACCTGACCTCGTTATATAGTTTTTCTTAAATTTGTAGCTTTTAATTTGTCTTTCTAGTTAATTTGTTTAAAACTAAAAAATATATAAAAAGTAATAAATACATAAAAATAAAAATAAAAGAGAAAAATGAAAACAAGGAAAGATATCTTAGAGTTCAAGGTTCAACATGACAAGATTTATTGAAAACTAACAAACTCTAAGTGTTAAACTTTCACACATAATGCACTATAAACTTCAGTAATATTCATATTCATGTTTTGATGTGTTGGTAGGCATAAAACATGATGAATTTTCCTAGAAGCCAATAAAACAATCTAGAAAATTGTCGTATGTGTTGCTAACTTAGACGTATGATCAATAGATCTTAATTTTTGTGTTAGAGGCTCACATAAAATTTAATTATGAATGAGGTATGTAAATCAGTCTGGGGGATGTATCGCTTCATCAAAATACATCTTAAACAAAGAGCAAGCATGAGTCGATAAGAAAGTTCAGACATGTCACTTTTTTGTACGTATGTACAGACCTGTCACCGTTGTTTTGACTTAATATAGCAAGATATGTCACTTTTTCGTATGTAAGTACAGACCTGTCACCGCTATCTTGGCTAAATAAAAGAAGTATGCTCTACCCTAAGACAAACTAAGACACTCTGTTGTGCGTGAGTACAGACCTGTGTCAAACGTTTGCCTTTTAAAGATGATTTGCAAATACCAAAAACTCATAATGATTTTATGTATGCCTTGATCACAGAAGTATGTCTAAGTGTGGGGCACGTAAGGT
This sequence comes from Centrapalus pauciflorus, assembly GCA_020465985.1. Taxonomy (NCBI): domain Eukaryota; kingdom Viridiplantae; phylum Streptophyta; class Magnoliopsida; order Asterales; family Asteraceae; genus Centrapalus; species Centrapalus pauciflorus. The sequence goes on along the minus strand of JAANYP010006633.1, from coordinate 246,465 downwards.
AATTTCTTGATAAGTACAAGGACAAAGGAAAGTTCTAGTGTTGCGTGTTTAAGTGGACAACAATACCGACAATCGACATGGTGTATATATTACAACAAACAATAAAGTAATGTTAAAAATTCAAAAGTGTGAAAGTGGAACACCAGAAGTGGGTTTGCAATGCTATCTGATTGAATCTTTTATGACTCTCTCGCAAAAATATTTACTTTCTGTTGTCTTATTTTTAATTTTAGATTTATTGTTATATTTAATTTTGATTTTATTTTAGTTTATTAGGTAAATTGTCAAGATCAAAAAGCACCTAAGATTAACTGGTTTCAATATATCAGAGTGTAAACCAATAACCTTGTTTTGAATCAAAGTCCAATTAAGAAGTTTGCGGAATAATACTTAACGGTATTAAGAAAAACTTTCAGAATAAATAACAGATAAATGTAACCAATATTAAATCCTTTATATTGCCAAAATCACTGATTACAATCACCTCTAATCTGTCTGATTAGACGAAGAACACAGATTGTTCTTAGGGTTTTACAACCTTAGAGGCTTGAGAAACTTTTTCAGAAAGCAAATACAATGAAGCACACAATTACCGAACTTGCACGTACAGACTTACAATAGAAAGACCTAGTCTATCTATATATATAGCCTTCTGATTTGTTTCCTTGAAGAACTCTAATTTCTCTGGTAGTGGATATGCTTGGAAGATCTTCAAATATTTAAATATATATCACTTCCTGAATTTCAGCACTTTCTGTTATTAATCTGTTGAGCAGCTTGAACTTTTAACTTTGGCAGCTTGAACAATTGAACTAGTAGCTTGAACTTGTTGAACTAGCAGCTTGAACTTTGTAATTTCACAGAAATACTACTAACAGTTTGAGAAATCTAACTAATAGCTTGACATACTTAGAATATTTCCCAACAATCTCCCCCTAACTTAAATTCTTTGTACAAGACTTTAAGTTTCGATACAAATAAGGAAATAAAACAAAGTAAAGCTGTTATATACAAACCAAGGCATTCAAAAACTTACAACTGTGAAAGTTTCTGCCTTATAGCCTTTATGAATTCTCTCTTCAACTCCACTTTATCACATTCAATTTTCATAGAGCTCCTCTGAAGTAGCCATGCTTTTGGCAAATCGAGGAATTCAAAATTGTAGAACCTGCTGGATCTGTCTGCAAGCTTGAGTCTATATGTCATGGATTTGGCATATAAATCAACATGTACAATCTTCATTTCCTTGGCAGCTTCTATATGTAGTCTAGTAGATTCTGGGTCAAAAATGCTTCTAAGATCTTTCAAGTTTGTCTGAACCCAAACAATAGGTGACCTAGAGTGACTGGCAGTTCCAATATGATGCATTTGTGTCAGCTCATCTCTAGTCAATCTCTGAACCAGGTGGATTAGGCTTTTATATTCTTCCTCTGGACCAGTCTCTCTTTTAACTACAAAATGATGCACTAAATCAATGTCATCCATTGACTTAGCATACCAGTAAGTAATAGGAGGTTTGCAGAAGTCATGCTGATCCAGGAGTTTTTCAAAATCAATAGCCTTCTATAGTTGTTGTTCAAACAACACTCTTTTTACCTGATCAAACTTTGCATGTTGGATGGGTTCAGATTGAGGAGCATCAGCAACAGTTTGAATTGGTTCTTGTGAACTTGGACTTGTTGGGAGGCTGTGGAAGCCTTTTCTTTCTCCTTTTCCTTGTCATATAAAGCTTGAAGCTTCTCAGTTGACCATGATTGAGCAATTACCTTTAATATCCCAGTTGTTGCAGAGATATTTATCAAAAATCTTTTATGTTCTGCCTTTGAAGGCCCTGTTGGCCTTTTCCTCTTCTTTTGATTATCCTTGACCACAAACTCTCTTAGGTAGTCTCCTAAGGTTTCATCATCTCCCATTGGTTCATGGGTTGCTGGTCTAGGATCTCATCTTGTTCTTCTGCTAGTTTCCTGGCCAGTTCAGCATCATGAGCAACTTGGGCTTCTTTTGAAACAAATTTGATCTTTGGCGGCTCAATCAAAATGCCCTTTCCCTTATCTGTGGAGGTTGATACTGTGGCTTGGACTGCTGGGGCAGGAGCTTGAGGACCTTCTCTGATGACCACTCCACTTGTTCTAATGGGAACAGTTTGAGCTTCTAGACTAACAGCTTAAGAAACTATTGGGACTGTTAGCCTAGAAACTGAAGCTGTTGGTGGAGAAGTTGAAGCTGTTTGGACTGGATGAGGGAACTCCTGATTCTCCCCCTTTTTGGATGAATTGGTTTGTCCAGGTGAACCAAAAAGCTTTGCAAGCAGGGTTCGAACCATCTTCTCGAGCTGGATGATCTTGTTTCCACACAAGGTGAAACCAAGATGAAACTGATCAAGGTGCTGTTGTTGGGCTGCTGTGAGTTGTTGCAAAGCTGTGATTTGAGATCCCTGTGCAGCAATAATGGACTTGTAATATTCCAAAATGGCCACAACAGGTTTGAGCTGTTGATCCGTCAAAACCATAAGTTGCAGACTAGCCTCAAGATCTTCAAATGATAGTAGGATTTGAGATCTATCACTAGCATGAATTCTAGAAGAAGAAACATCTGGGCTCCTTTGTTCTTGGTACTAGGGACTTCCAGAAGGTGCTTGCACACCCTCTGTTGCCATGGGTGTGGTCTTACGGATGTTGATACTGTCCTGTGCCACTGTATAAAGACATCAGTAGTATAAGCCATAGATACCATATGAACATCCTCTGATGGGATGTTCACCTCCAAGTTGAGGGTGGGAGTTTCCTCAATGGGTTCCCTATCGATATTTTGTGCATGAGTGTCCCCTTGCACAGGGCTATTTGGCTCTGGGAATTGGACTGAGGAGGAAGGAGGTCCTACAACCCTTTGTCTTTTATACATTTTAAGTGAGGAGGCTGGGGAAGTATGTATAGTAGAAGGAGCAGAGTAAGTATATGTATCATGTGGAGTGGGTTGGGGTCCTGGGGTTGAAGCAGTAATGGATGGCTGAGCCTGCTCAGGATCCTCTCCTCTGTTTCTTGGACTGATATCCTGCATTGCAGAAGGCAATGGGACATCCACACTGTGAAATTTGGCACTTGGTTTCAAAAGCCTTTTACTAGCAGGTAAAGAGTGCCTATGAGAAACATGTATCCTTTTATGTACTTCAAAATTATTGCATGATTTTGCAATTATTTCTGCCAAAAACCGTGCATACATCATAAATTTCCCATTCTTTAAGGCATGGTGCCTCAACATCCCTTGAAAATCATATTTGAAAAATTGAATTGTTGGCCTGTTGATAAGCACACTAAGGCAGTGGAAATATTTGAAGAAAATTCAGACCAACCAGTCCGTTTAGGGCTTAAACACTGCTGAATAATATGTACAAGATATTTCCATTTAGGACCAAAATGTTCTTTGTAGAAGGTAAAAGAATCAGTAGGGCCCCTATACCCAATTTCAAAAAGACCTTCGTGTAAAGCAGTAAGAGAGCGATCAGATATACCTGTGGCATCTTGATGATGCAGTTGTTGGCGTATAGTCTCCTCAGTGATGGTAATGGGGTTACCATCAATGATTGATGCAAAAGAAGTGACTCCATTAATGGTATTGACATTGGTTGATTTCCAAAACTGATCTATATGTGAGACGTATATGGTGGGATTAACAGTTAGAGCATAATGGATATGGGAACCACGAATAAAATCCATCATGTCATGGAATGGTTGGAGTTCAGTGTGTTTGAGAGAATAGGGAAGGCAGTTGTGGTCTTTAACAAACTCCATTAGAAATTACGACGGAGGTTTAGGGTTTTGAACGACTGTGTGTGAATCGCACAGAGAGAGAAGATGAAAAGATTGTAGAAGATATTTTTGCAACTAGTAGTTGCAATCGAACGAAACTGGGACTTTAAATGTTTTGGTTTTTCAAAAATATCTAGTCTCGCGCACAATCTTATGAAGAATTACTGAATTACCCTTCACACTTTGACAGACCAAGTGAAACAACTAACAGTCCGGGAAAATGAACTAGCAGCTTGAGAATAGTCTCAAGCTGTTAGTTGAAAATTAAGCATTTTCTAATGAAACAGTCTATCGCCCTTAACTAAGCACATTGAATAAGTATTTTCCTCATGAAATAAGGGAGAATAATGAAGAACAAATTAATCCATATTTACCATACCAATATTCGATACTAGAAAGGTGAATCTCCCTACATCAAATGGTTTTGTAAATAGATCAGCTAACTGATCATCTGTATGAATTTTGGTAACTTGGATTAATTTCTTCTCATTACAGTCCCTTATAAAATGGAAGCTAATGTCTATGGCTTGGTTTCGGGAAATTTCACTGGATTTTGTACAATGCTTTTTGCACTTGAATTGTCAATATAAATAGGAGTAGATAGGAAGTTCATACCATAGTATCTCAGTTTGTTCTGAATCCACATCACTTGGGAACAGCAGCTGGCAGCTGCAATGTATTCTGCTTCAGTAGATGAGCTGGAAACAGTGGACTGCTTTTTGCACTGCCAAGAGACTAGTCTTGCTCCTAGATATTGATATCCACCAGTTGTGGATTTTCTATATATGTTGCAACCTTCATAGTCACTATCAGAATAAGCTGTTAGTTCAAGAGGAGAGTCCTTAGGATACCATAGTCCCAATTTTGGTTGACCCTTGAGGTATCTAAAGATTCTCTTAACAGCAAACAGATGTTAGTCCTTCGGAGCACATTGAAACTTGGCACAAACACAAACAGCAAACATTATATCAGGTCTAGAAGATGTGAGATACATTAGGGAACCTATCAAGGATCTGTATAAATGAATATCCACATCCACTCCTTCTTTATCTACATCAAGCTGTTTGTCAGTGTCCATTGGTGTGCTGGCAACTTTGGTGTCCTTGTATCCAAACTTTTCCAGGATGTGATTTACATACTTAAATTGACTTATAAAAAGTCCAGTGGGTTTCTGCTTGACGTGCAATCCTAGAAAGAAAGTTAGTTCCCCCATTGAACTCATTTGAAACTTCTTGTGCATCAAAGTTTCAAACACCTTGCACAGACTGTCATTTGTTGATCCAAAGATGATATCATCAACATAGATATGAACAAGAAATATCTCTGATTTGATGGACTTTGTGATTAATTTCTTGTCCAGAGTACCTCTCTTGAATCCATTCTGTAGAAGATATGAAGACAAAGTATCATACCATGCTCTTGGGGCTTGGTGGAGTCCATAGAGGGCTTTGTCTAACTTGTAGACTCTTTCTGGATACTTATAGTCCACAAATCCAGGGGGTTGACACACATAAACCTCTTCTTCGATTGTACCATACAAGAATGCAGATTTCACATCCATTTGGTACACTTCGAACCCTTTGAAACTGGCAAAAGCTAAAAACAGTCTGATGGCTTCTATCCTTGCTACTGTAGCAAAGACATCATCATAATCTATTCCTTCTTCTTGAGTATATCCTTGAGCTACCAACCTTGCTTTATTCTTGATTACTACACCTCTCTCATCCTTCTTGTTTCTGAAAACCCATCTTGTACCAATTTCCCTCTTCCCTTTAGGCAAGTCAACTATAGTCCATATATTCTGAATCTTGAATTGTAGCAGTTCTTCATGCATTGCCTCAATCCAAGATGGATCTTTCAGTGCCTCAGATGTCTTCTTTGGCTCCAATTATGACATGAAGCATGCATGTTCAAAGGCAGCTATACTAAATTCAGGGACTGCTGATTCAGCATCAGTGGACTCCTTGTGAATCATTATCCTTGTTTGCACAGGGGTGCGTGGATCTCCCGTGATCTGGTTAGGAGGATGATACTTGTGAACCCTGAGTGTAGGTTCTCTTTCTGTCTGAAATGAGCTTCCAAGATTTGTATCATCATCTTCAGCACCACTTGAGGATTCTGCTTCAGTAACAGTCTGATCAGAAGATGGGACTGTTTCCTTATTGGAAGGAGCTGTTACTTCAAAGCTTGGGATTGGCACTTCAAACTCTGTATTTATGTCTTTTTGGTCAATCAGGACCCCTGGTGGGTCACAAGAGAGAAGTGGCAGTACAGTGTACTCATCCCATGTAGCAGAATCTGCAATTGTTGGAAACTTTTTGCCAACAACTTGAATATTTGTGTTACCAGCATGAGAATTTGGGTTGGCAGTTTCAACACTGTTTCCAACAGTTCCTGCAGAATACTCAACAAAGCTCAGAGAATTTTTTAGTGAATCTAAATCAAACAACCAATCAGGACCAGTGCCTTTGACATTTGTAGTGTTTTCATTATACTCAACATTAGCACTTGCTTCAATGGTTTTAGATACACTGTTATAAACCCTATAGGCTTTGCTTTGGATAGAGTAACCTACAAAGAAACCTTCTTCAGCCTTACTTTAAAACTTTCCTAAGTGAGTTTTAGTATGTAGGATAGTGCATGAGCAGCCAAAATGCTTTAGGAAGGCTACTAAGGGAATCCTGTGATGGAATAACTCATACGGAGTTTTCCCTTGTGACTGAACAATTTGAACCCTATTTAGCACATAACAGGTTGTATAAACTGCCTCTGTCCTGAAGGTCATTGGCAGTTTGGAATCAGCTAGCATGGTTCTAGCAGCCTCTATTAGAGTTCTATTCTTCCTTTCAGCTACACCATTTTGTTGTGGTGTTCTAGGTGCACTATATTGCCTTGCAATGCCTTTAGACTCGCAGAAACTGTTTAGGATATGATTTTTAAACTCAGTTCCATTGTCTGATCTGATCACTTTACCCTTTAAGTTTTATTGGTTTTCAATCTTAGGAATAAAGGATTTGACTAGCTCAGCAGTTTCATCCTTAGTCCTAAGAAAGTAAACCCATGTAAACCTGGTGAAATCATCAAAAATGACTAAACAGTAAGCTCTTTTATTCAAACTCAAAACAGATATTGGACCAAAAAGATCCATATGAATAAAATGAAGAGCAGATGAGATTGAGTTTACTTCTTTGGCCTTATGAGAAGTTTTGTGTTGCTTGCCTATGAGACATGCTACACACTGATCGTCACAAATGAACTCCTTCTGTGGTAAACCTCTTACCAAGTTCTTTTTGACTAAAACATTCATAGATTTGAAGTTCATGTGACACATCCTTCTATGCCAAAGAGCAGACTCATTTGATAATGCTTTGGATATCAAACAGCTTAAAGTATTTGATTTGGATAAAAGATCTGTGTCCAAATAGTAGACATTGTCCTTTCTTGGTGTTATGAGAAAAACAAGATTTTCAGGTATTTTAAAATCTTTTGAAAGGACAATGCACTCATAATTTGTGAACAAAACAATATTTTGTTTGTCACAGATTTGAGACACACTTTATAAATTGTACTTCAGCTGTTCAACATACAAAACATCATTGAATAACATGTTGCCTGCTTTGACAGTACCCTTATCTGTTACCTTACCTCCCTTGGAATTGCCTCCAAATGCAACAAACCCTCCTTCAAAGCTTTTGAAATTTGAAAAGCATTCAGAGTTGCCTGTCATTTGCCTAGAGCATCCACTGTCCATATGCCATCTTGTCTTATGTTGGAACCTGTCGTTGCCATGCACAGATAAAGCTTAGTTAGTAGTGGAGTAAACCCAAACCAAATTGGTTTTCAGTTGTCCTTGTGCATTGACATAACTAAATACTATTTGTGTCTTTTTAAACTTAGTGAGATCCACAGGTGGATTCTGTGAAGAGTATTTAGTTATGACATGAGGTATCCAGGTGTTCTTTGCAACCTTTTCTTTAACAGTCTCAGAAGATCCACTACCAGTTCCAGTTTTAGACTTAGAAGTTTGAACTGGGTTCTGAGTGCTAACAGCTTCAGATTTTGCACTACCAGTTCCAATTATTGGCTTAACAATTTGAGTTGTGTTTGTGCCTTTAATACACCATACCTTTTTCATGTTTGATTTAGATTTTGCTGAAACTTGTTTTTGGTGTATATGCTCTTTTTTGTTAACTTTTAAGTACGTGTGGTCAACTATCTTCTTTGGAACTGGTGTGACAGGTGTTTAGGCCTTTGAAACTTTTGAGTTTTGAACAATGGCATGTTTTTGAACCACAGTCTGTTTTGTAACAAATGGTTTATATAAACAGTGCCTGGCCAAATGATTTTTCCTGCCACAGTGGAAACATCTTTTGATTGTTTTTATTGGATATCCAGTTTTGTGTGACCATAACTGGTTCTTGTTCCTTTGATTTCCCCTTACCTGTTGCTGTGTGGGAAACTTTTGGACACCATGCTTTTGGCATGTGCATACTAGAACAGTCTTATCCTTTTTATTAGCTTTTGAAGAAGATGCAATGTTACAGTTAGAAAGTACAGAAACATGTGGAGCATTATTGCATACACTCATCTTCTCTTTTCCTTTCACACTGTGGATTTTGATGAAAGTGGAAGTAGAAGGTCCTATAGGTTCACTCATTGATTTGGAGTTACTCTCAGCTTCTTTACACTTACAGCCTTCATTTGGAATCAATTCTTCTTCAGATTCAGGCCTGTCCTCAAGGATAGGATCTACAGTTTTCATTTTTTCATCTAATGGTTCATTCACAAGCCTATCAGCAACTTCACTCATAGGATGAATGTATTTGTTATTATATGGGGGTGGAGTAGCCTTATATCCTATACCTTCCTTGGGATTGAGTTGAGATATCACCCTATCTTTAAATTGGACTTCCATTAGGTGCTCTAGCTTTTGATTGGCCAACTTGAAGCTACCCATATCTATATTTATGGATTCTACTTTCTTGTTAGCTTCTAACACCTTCTGTTCAGCCTCATCTAGTTTCTTATTTAGGGTCTCTATTTTCTCATTCAGTTCCTTTTTCTCCCACTCATGATATGTTCTATCATGTCCCATCTGAATCTCATTATCCATATAGTCATTGATCTGTTTTCCAAGATTCTTCTATAGCCTTCATATACTCATATCTCCTCTCTTCCATCTTAGCTAGAGTTTTGCACATGCTCTCATTATGATCTCTGTAATTTTTAACCATATTTTTGCATGTTTGAGAGCAGATTTTAACATTATCTCAGATGGTAGTTCAGTGGAGGTGACAGTTGATGTTTCTGCCATAGGAGCTTGATTTTGAAACTCTTCTTCTGTCTGGTCACTCCAGTCAAACACATTGTCTTCTTAAGAGACAAGAGCTTGTTAGGATGAAGTTTGATTGGTTTGTTGGGGTCTTGGTGGCTGCTGACCTTGGGATCTGCACTCTCTAGCAAAGTGGCCATGTTTGTGGCATTTAAAGCACTTGAAAGTTTGGTCTGCCAGTCCTTTTCAGATTTGGCCCTCATAGTCAACATAGCTTGTTGCCACTTTAAGTCCATCTCTTCTAAATCATCTGGATGAATTTGTTCCAGATCTTCAGCATTCAGAGCAAAAAGACTATCACTTGCAACAAATGCTTCATAATGAACTTCAGAAGAGGTACCATCAACACCTGAAAAAGCATCACAACAATTTGATTTATCAGTTAATGCTTATGACAGCAGATCAGTCTTGTGATTGTAAGAAAATGATTTCTTTTTATTTTCAATTTTAGATTCAAACACTCTGAGGCTGTTTTAGAGGTCATCCAACTCTATTTCATCCAGAGTGTCTTTCGTTCTCTATTGGGCAGCATAGACTGTCCATTCTTCACCAAGAGATCTGAGGAATTTTCTGTTCACTTCATCTTAATCCAGGCTGACCTTAGCACTCACCAATTCACCTATCAGCTTAGTAAACCTATCAAAAATTTGAGTAAGGTTTTCATTATTGCCACCAGAAAAGTTTTCACACTGCTATTTTAAAAGATTCTTTTGATTTCTTTTGGTGCTAGCATTGCCAGCAAATCTTTTCTCTAAAGCAATCCAAAGAGAATGAGCAGTATAGAAATTTTTAAACTGATGTTTATAAGCATTAGGAATGACTATTTGTAAAAGAGTAAGAGCTTTCACTTCATTCATTCTAGCATTTCTCTCAATCTTAGTTTTTGAAGGTGTTCTTTTGGGTTTGCCCTCAGCATATAGTTCAGGATCAACAGCAGGAGGATTTTCAACAGCTCCCCATAGGGCATAGTCAATAAATTGAATGTACTGCTGAATCCGGAGTTATCACATCTCGAACTCAGTGGGTTTGAGCATAGGCACTTTTAGTCCATGCCCAGATCCACTACTGCTATTTTCAAACTCCATTGCAGAAAAACAAAATTTTCAACAAAGGAAGTTTCTGACTTTGAAAACAAAGAATAACAAATAAAACCTGTGGCTCTGATACCACTTGTCAAGATCAAAAACCACCTAAGATTAACTGGTTTCAATATATCAGAGTGTAAACCAATAATCTTGTTTTGAATCAAAGTCCAATTAAGAAGTTTGCGGAATAACACTTAACTGTTTTAAGAAAAACTTTCAGAATAAATGTAACAACCCAGCTTTTGATCCAGTTATAATCCTTGTACTTTGAGAAAATAATGTAATTTTATTACATTAATTATTTTGAATATGAAAATATTAAGTAAAATATATTTATGATTTTAATTATTAAAGATGATTAAAATAAAAGATATGTAAAATACAAAAGTTTAGTGGGTTAAATTTAAATAACAACATTTGATATATATAAAAACCAAGATAATGATCATTTATGATCATTAATGAAAAATTACTCTCACTCTCACTAATCTCACTCTGACCTCTCGGCCATCTCAACCAATTCAAAAGAAATTCATTATAATTGCAAGTAATTGAGGATTTAATACAAGAAGGAGTTACAAGAATGAAAGATCAACAACAATCTACAAAGAATTTGAGGTAAAATTCACTTTTAATTTTGATTCTTATAATGTTTGGTTCGGTTTAGTGAGAAACCGAAACCAAGAGATTAAAATTATGGAATTGTTGTTGCATGCCTAGATTTCTAGTAGATTATGATGAATTTAAGTAAATAGAACTCATAGAAACAAAAATCAGAGGATGGATCATCCAAATTTAGTACAAATTGGATTTTTACCAAAAATGGTGTTCTTGACAAAATTTCATATTTTTGCATGATCTTGATTAACTTAAGATGTTTTTGACCAAAGAAATCATATAAAAATACTCAAATAATGTTAATACAACTTTATATAACATTGCATGTCAACTTTAAATATGTTCAGTGAAAATTAATAAAAATCCGTATGAATATATATGAAGAACATGATGAACAAATTATCCAAATTCGGTGAACCCGAATTCGGATGATTGGACAATTTCGGATGCTTTTCGGATCATAAGTTCGGACTCTAAAATTCGGATCTTAATATTTCGGATCTTGAAAGATCCGAATTCGGTGCCATTTCGGTTTTGATTCTAATTCGGACTATGCTCAATTCGGATGTCTAGGACCGAATCCGGATGACCATTTCGGATGAATCTGAATCCGGATACCCGAATCCGGGTGGATCCGAAGTTGATGACCCGAAACCCAATTTTATGTATTTTGATAATTTAATTAAATGAAAGATTATATATATTGTTAAATATATAAATAGAGGACTTTTGAGAAATATTGAGACAGAGAATGATTTGAGAATAAATAAGTTATCAGAATCAGATGAAATTCAAGATTATAAAGATTAAAAGATAAAAGATGATGACATTGATAAGACAAGTTATCAGAGATCAGACTCAGATAAAATACAAGAATTTATGACCAAAAGATGATGAAAACTTCATGATAATGATGATGATATTGACATGAGATTTATGTGATATAATTCTGGACAGGTTCAGTTAATATCTGAACAAAGATTTAAGGACTTAAAGACTTAAAAGCGGGTCAAAGAATTGATTGACAGATTACAGATTGACAAAGATAAAATCCTGAAATAACTCAGGTGGCAGATTTTTATATCTGTTTGATAAAGACCCCGACCAGTGAGTTATAGATATTCAGATTGAACATGCATAGAATCCGGTTGAGATATATTGCTGCTGTTAGATTTATTGACATTCATTTATCAGCTAGATTGAGACCTGTGCACACTAAGGTTGGGTGTTGCCCAGAGGATCATGATAGCTATTTGATTATCATTTTGAGACTTCATCAGACATTGCTTACGATTTATTGCTATCATGACTTCTATGACTTAAGCTTTCACTATTGATCAGACATTTGACATATATATTGATTCAGCTTGACTAGCCCTGATGGTCTATTGTTCTAGACCTGGCTATTTCACCAGTTCTTATGAACTTGGTAATGACCTCCGATGTTCCGCCATATTGACTTACTGGTAGCTAGCCCAGTATGTGGCTGATCCCCACGATTTAAGCGTGAGTGTGGCCTGAACATCATCCGATTCTATGATTCTATATCTCAATCATGAGGGCTGTAGCGGCAGCCAAGACATATCACGCTTAGACTGATGATCCGCTTGACACGCATGTTAATATTGAAAATCTATAAACTCACTAAGCTTTGCTTACAGATGTTGCATTAATATTTTACAGGAAAAGCCAAAGGAAAATCACCTGCAGGACCTAGTACTTAGGTCAATCAAGATCCAAGTTTTGAAGCTTTCTTAGACCACTACTCAACACACTTTCTGGTACTGATTGGAAGACAGCAAATGTGGTGGTTTTGGGTAGACTTGATGTGACTTATGATGTTATGACTAGATTAGATGTTACCCTTTTTATAACTTTATTTTGAAATATGTAACTTAATTCCTAATTTGTATGTACACGTAATTTAATTTTCCGCATTATAATTACCCTATCTTTGTATGGTTGATATCGTATTGCATGATGTGGGACCTAGACTAGTGAGAACTGCCCCGTAAGGGGTGGTCTTCACAGGATGGTATCAAAGCACTAGTTAGGGTGAATCAAGTATTACGTGAGTATACTTGGTCTCAAACTGAAGCAATACATATGTATCAATCATTTAGGTGGTTTGAACTGAGATAGGATGTACAGACTATTAGGATGGGAAAAAGGGTACATAGATCTAAGTCTATAAACTGATAGTTAAATGCTTTTAATTTTCAGTAGAAGATGTCAGGATCAGGATCAGGTGATATTCCCAGCAACATGAACCCACAACAAATGTTTGAAATTATGCAACAACTTCTAGCCCAACACTCAGAACAACAAAACAAAATAATGCAAGAACAGTTTCAGGCCAGAGATGAGGCCGAAGCTAAAAGACGTGAAGAAAAGAAAAATAAGACAAAAGAAAAGCAAGTCCAGACTAATGAATCTGATTCTGATAAATCTAATCCAGAAACCCAAACTGCTCAGCCAAAAGGCTGCAAATTCAAAGATTTCAAAGCGAGCGGTGCCCTGAATTTTGAGGGTACAGTGAATCCAATTCAAGCGATGGATTGGATCAGTCATACTGAAGAGATTTTAGAATCTCTGACTGCTTAGATTCAAAGAAAGTGAGTTATGCGTCTGCGTTGTTTGTCGGCGCTGCCCGTGCTTGGTGGAAGACTCAGAGGAGCATATATGGAGAAGAGGTGATTCAGACTTTGGAATGGGATCAGTTTCTCGATATGTTTAACGCAAAGTACTGCCCGATTGATCAACAAGATAAGATGGAAGTACAACTGATGCAGCTGACTCAGGGAACGAAGACAGTTGACGAATACGAACACGAGTTTTCACGACTATGTGGTTACTCCTCATACCAAGTTGCTACTGAAGAAAGAAAGATGAATAGATTCCGTGTAGGACTCAATCCTAGATACCGGCATCCCATGAGCGCTATCAAATACAAGAGTTATTTGGAAATGGTTGAAGCAGCTAGACAGATCGAGCGAGGTTATTTAGAGTACGGTGATCAACTCTATGCTCCGTCTACTAACCCGATGAATCCGTCTCCTCCGAAGAAACAGCGATTTGGCAGATTCTTTAAGCCAAATAAGTCACAATCTCAACAATTCCATCAGCAAAGTTCACAGCCGAAAGCACAAGCTTATTCCTTAACGAATGAGCCACGATTCTGCAAGAGATGTAGAAGATCACACATGGGACTATGTAATCTGGATGATGTCACTTGCTTTGCGTGCAACATGATCGGTCACAGTAGTGAAGAATGTCCACAGCAGGGACGTGGATGCGCAAAATGTGGAAAAAGGGGACACTTTATGTATCAGTGTCGTAGCGGGTCGCGTTATCAGTCAAAGTCATCAGCTGGAGGGTCTCCAGTTAAGAGTTCTGCTGCAACGCCGACTGCAAAGACTCGAGCTTTTCAAATAACAGCCGAGGAAGCAAAAGAAACACCTGACGTAGTTACCGGTATGTTCTTGCTTAACTCTATTCCTGCCCGAGTACTATTTGATTCCGGCGCGAGTCGTTCTTTCATATCAACATCTTTTTCACAAAGATTACATAAGTCTCCATCAAAGCTTTATGTGATACTAGACATTGAGACAGCTAGTAACAATTTTGTTATGGCTGATTCTGTTTACCGTAATTGCACACTACTTGTGGACAACATCGTATTCAACCTCGACCTTATTCCGATTCCGTTGAAAGAGTTTGACGTCATAATCGGCATGGATTGGCTAATGAACAACGAGGCTACAATTATCTGCAACCGGCGAGTCATCAGAATCAAGTCTTCAGACGGTCGGGTATTGGAGATTAAAGGAGAGAAAAGAAAAGGTGCTCACTGCTTCATATCTATAGAAAAAGCTCATAAATACTTGTCTAGAGGTCATGACTCCTATCTTTGTTATGCTCTATCTGAGTCCAGCTCTGAAAAGAGATCTCTGTCCGATATTCCTATTGTCTGCGAGTTCCCAGACGTTTTTCCTGATGACATTTCCGGAGTGCCACCGGAACGTCAAGTCGAGTTCAGTATTGACTTGGTTCCTGGTGCGGCTCCTATTGCAAAAGCTCCTTACAGACTTGCACCTGCAGAAATGCAGGAAATGTCAAAGCAACTGCAAGAACTGTTAGAGAAGGGGTTTATCCGACCGAGTTCTTCTCCGTGGGGTGCACCTGTTCTATTTGTTAAAAAGAAAGACGGAACCTTCCGCATGTGCATCGATTACCGCGAGTTGAACAAGGTTACCATAAAGAATAAATATCCTCTACCCAGGATCGATGATCTGTTTGATCAGCTACAAGGAGCCAGTTACTTCTCAAAAATCGATCTTCGTTCTGGGTATCCTCAATTAAAAGTCAGAGATGAAGATATTCCAAAGACAGCCTTCCGAACAAGATACGGTCATTACGAATTTCTCGTGATGCCGTTCGGCTTGACAAATGCTCCAGCGGCGTTCATGGATCTTATGAATCGCGTGTGCAGACCTATGTTGGATAAATCAGTTATTGTATTTATAGACGATATTCTGATTTACTCCAAAACGGAGGCTGATCATTCTATTCATCTGCGGCAATTGCTAGAGTTATTAAGAAAAGAAAGACTCTACGCAAAATTCTCTAAGTGCGAATTTTGGCTCAAACAGGTATAATTTCTATTATATATGTCTCGAGCTATTTCCTAAGTATTCTTTGATTTACATCAGAACTTGAATTTCTACTTTGATTCTTATAAATTCAGTTCCTTGGCCATGTTGTTTCTGGCGAAGGGATTTCTGTTGATCCTTCTAAAGTCGAGGCCGTTCAGAAATGGCAAACGCCTCGTAATGCCTCAGAAATCCGAAGTTTCCTTGGATTGGCCAGTTATTATCGGCGATTCATAAAGGATTTCTCGAAAATTGATGTACCCCTAACAATGCTAACACGAAAGAATACTCCTTTCGTTTGGACCGATAAACAGCAAGAGGCATTTGACATTCTGAAACAGAAGCTTATCCAAGCGCCGATCATAGCCTTGCCAGAAGGTAATGACGATTTCTTCGTTTACAGCGACGCATCTGGTACTGGCCTAGGATGTGTTCTTATGCAAAGGGGAAAAGTGATTGCCTATGCTTCAAGGCAATTAAAAGACTACGAGAAAAGTGCACCAACTCATGATCTTGAGTTGGCTGCTGTTACCTTTGCTTTGAAGATCTGGTGTCACTATCTTTATGGGACTCGGTGTCAGCTTTACACCGATCACAAAAGTCTCAAACATCTTTTCACTCAAAAGGATCTAAATATGAAACAGCGTCGGTCCTTGGAACTTATTAAGGACTATGATTGCGAGATCCTATATCATCCCGGCAAAACTAATGTTGTCGCGGATGCTTTGAGTAGGAAAGTCTATCCAGAAAAGTGCTGTTATGCCCTGACTCCTGTATTATTCTCTTCCGATCTTATAAAAGACATCCGAGTTGCTCAAGCTGAAGCAATGAAAGAAGAGAATATTGATTCTGAAAATCTTAAAGGGCAGTTACAATTTCTTACTTTGAACCATTTGGGACTTCAATGTCTCAAGGGAAATCGAATCTGGGTTCCCAAATATGGTTCTATTCGAAGCACTCTTCTATCTGAAGCTCATCAGTCCAAATTATCTGTTCATCCTGGCAGCTCAAAGATGTATTTTGATCTGAAAGCCGATTACTGGTGGCCAGGAATAAAGAAAGACATCGGTAAATGTGTTGAAAGCTGCAGAGTCTGTCAGATGGTAAAGGCAGAACACCAGAAACCCTTCGGGAATATGCAACCACTACCAGTTCCTGAGTGGAAGTGGGAGCATATAACAATGGACTTCATCACGAAGTTTCCTAAGACCAAAAGACAGCACGACTCCATCTGGGTAGTCGTTGACCGTTTAACGAAGTCAGCACATTTCATACCGATGAAAGAAACTTATTCTCTCGATAGATTGGCGCAGTTGTACATCACAGAAATTATTTCTCGTCACGGTGTGCCGAAGTCTATCGTTTCTGATCGTGATAGTCGCTTCACATCCAGATTCTGGCAAGCACTACAAGAAGGGATGGGTACTCGGATTTCTATGAGTACTGCTTATCATCCAAGCGCAGATGGTCAGAGTGAGCGTACTATCCTAACTCTAGAGGATATGCTTCGTGCCTGCGTTCTTGATCTAGGTGGTAACTGGGATGACCACTTGCTTCTGGTCGAATTCTCATATAATAACAGTTATCATTCCACGATCAAGATGGCTCCTTTTGAAGCGTTATACGGAAGAAAGTGCAGAACTCCCACCTGTTGGCGTGAAACAGGTGAATCGCCAATAGCAGGACCTGCCCTTCTACAGTTGACTCATGAAAAGATTCAACTTGTAAGAAGAAATATTCTTGAAGCTCAAAGCAGGCAGAAGTCATACTATGATAACCGGCACAGATCAATAAGTTTTGCGGTTAACGATTGGGTGATGTTGAAAGTATCCCCAATGAAGAATGTGGTGCGATTCATAAAGAGAAACAAGCTAGCTCCGAGATTCATCGGCCCGTTCAAGATTGTTGAAAAGATTGGAAACCAATCTTATCGTCTTGAACTACCAGCTGACTTAGCTGGAATACATCCTGTATTTCATGTTAGTCACTTGAGAAAGAGTTTAGCAGACGAAAGAGAAGTTCAGATACCACACGTTAACTTGCAAATTGATGAGAAGCTTAGAGTGGTTGAAGAGCCGGAGTGTATTCTGGACTCGAAGACCAAAAAGTTTCGGAATAAAGAAATACAGATGGTGCTCGTCCAGTGGAAACACCACAAAGGTTCGCATCAGTCTTGGGAATCGAGAGATGTTATGAAAGCTACTTATCCCAGTCTGTTCGAACATAGCTAACTTCGGGGACGAAGTTTGTGCGTGGTGGAGCCCATTCTGTAACAACCCAGCTTTTGATCCAGTTATAATCCTTGTACTTTGAGAAAATAATGTAATTTTATTACATTAATTATTTTGAATATGAAAATATTAAGTAAAATATATTTATGATTTTAATTATTAAAGATGATTAAAATAAAAGATATGTAAAATACAAAAGTTTAGTGGGTTAAATTTAAATAACAACATTTGATATATATAAAAACCAAGATAATGATCATTTATGATCATTAATGAAAAATTACTCTCTCTCTCACTAATCTCACTCTAACCTCTCGGCCATCTCAACCAATTCACAAGAAATTCATTATAATTGCAAGTAATTGAGGATTTAATACAAGAAGGAGTTACAAGAATCAAAGATCAACAACAATCTACAAAGAATTTGAGGTAAAATTCACTTTTAATTTTGATTCTTATAATGTTTGGTTCGGTTTAGTGAGAAACCGAAACCAAGAGATTAAAATTATGGAATTGTTGTTGCATGCCTAGATTTCTAGTAGATTATGATGAATTTAAGTAAATAGAACTCATAGAAACAAAAATCAGAGGATGGATCATCCAAATTTAGTACAAATCGGATTTTTACCAAAAATGGTGTTCTTGACAAAATTTCATATTTTTGCATGATCTTGATTAAGTTAAGATGTTTTTGACCAAAGAAATCATATAAAAATACTCAAATAATGTTAATACAACTTTATATAACATTGCATGTCAATTTTAAATATGTTTAGTGAAAATTAATAAAAATCTGTATGAATATATATGAAGAACATGATGAACAAATTCTGGGAATTTTGAAGTTAGGATCCGAATTCGGTGAACCCGAATTCGGATGATTGGACAATTTCGGATGCTTTTCGGATCATAAGTTCGGACTCTAAAATTCGGATCTTAATATTTCGGATCTTGAAAGATCCGAATTCGGTGCCATTTCGGTTTTGATTCTAATTCGGACTATGCTCAATTCGGATGTCTAGGACCGAATCCGGATGACCATTTCGGTTGAATCCGAATCCGGATACCCGAATCCGGGTGGATCCGAAGTTGATGACCCGAAACCCAATTTTATGTATTTTGATAATTTAATTAAATGAAAGATTATATATATTGTTAAATATATAAATAGAGGACTTTTGAGAAATACTGAGACAGAGAATGATTTGAGAATAAATAAGTTATCAGAATCAGATGAAATTCAAGATTATAAAGATTAAAAGATAAAAGATGATGACATTGATAAGACAAGTTATCAGAGATCAGACTCAGATAAAATACAAGAATTTATGACCAAAAGATGATGAAAACTTCATGATAATGATGATGATATTGACATGAGATTTATGTGATATAATTCTGGACAGGTTCAGTTAATATCTGAACAAAGATTTAAGGACTTAAAGACTTAAAAGCGGGTCAAAGAATTGATTGACAGATTACAGATTGACAAAGATAAAATCCTGAAATAACTCAGGTGGCAGATTTTTATATCTGTTTGATAAAGACCCCGACCAGTGAGTTATAGATATTCAGATTGAACATGCATAGAATCCGGTTGAGATATATTGCTGCTGTTAGATTTATTGACATTCATTTATCAGCTAGATTGAGACCTGTGCACACTAAGGTTGGGTGTTGCCCAGAGGATCATGATAGCTATTTGATTATCATTTTGAGACTTCATCAGACATTGCTTACGATTTATTGCTATCATGACTTCTATGACTTAAGCTTTCACTATTGATCAGACATTTGACATATATATTGATTCAGCTTGACTAGCCCTGATGGTCTATTGTTCTAGACCTGGCTATTTCACCAGTTCTTATGAACTTGGTAATGACCTCCGATGTTCCGCCATATTGACTTACTGGTAGCTAGCCCAGTATGTGGCTGATCCCCACGATTTAAGCGTGAGTGTGGCCTGAACATCATCCGATTCTATGATTCTATATCTCAATCATGAGGGCTGTAGCGGCAGCCAAGACATATCACGCTTAGACTGATGATCCGCTTGACACGCATGCTAATATTGAAAATCTATAAACTCACTAAGCTTTGCTTACAGATGTTGCATTAATATTTTACAGGAAAAGCCAAAGGAAAATCACCTGCAGGACCTAGTTTTTAGGTCAACCAAGATCCAAGTTTTGAAGCTTTCTTAGACCACTACTCAACACACTTTCTGGTATTGATTGGAAGACAGCAAATGTGGTGGTTTTGGGTAGACTTGATGTGACTTATGATGTTATGACTAGATTAGATGTTACCCTTTTTATAACTTTATTTTTGAAATATGTAACTTAATTCCTAATTTGTATGTACACGTAATTTAATATTCCGCATTATAATTACCCTATCTTAGTATGGTTGATATCGTATTGCATGATGTGGGACCTAGACTAGTGAGAACTGCCCCGTAAGGGGTGGTCTTCACAATAAATAACAGATAAATGTAACCAATATTAAATCCTTTATATTGCCAAAATCACTAATTACAATCACATCTAATCTGTTTGATTAGACGAAGAACACAGATTGTCTTTAGGGTTTTACAACCTTAGAGGCTTGAGAAACTTTATCAAAAAGCAAATACAATGAAGCACACAATTACAGAACTTGCACGTACAAACTTACAATAGAAAGACCTAGTCTATCTATATATATAGCCTTCTGATTTGTTTCCTTGAAGAAATCTGATTTCTATGGTAGTAGATATGCTTGGAAGATCTTTAAATATTGAAATATATATCACTTCCTGAATTTCAGCACTTTCTGTTATTAATCTGTTGAGCAGCTTGAACAATTGAACTAGCAGCTTGAACTTGTTGAACTAGCAGCTTGAACTTTGTAATTATACAGAAATACTACTAACAGTTTGAGAAATCTAACTAACAGCTTGACATACTTAGAATATTTCCCAACATAAATTTAAAGTAGGTAGGAACAATGTCAGATACTTGGATGTATTTCAGTTGGAAAACTAACAGATGCGGATTATCAGTTGCTCAAAGTGAGGTATTCCGCGATAATTTGAAAAAGTTAAAAATTTTTCAGAGTTTTCAAATTTCAGATTAAGTTCGTGACAAAATAAGTCCGTACGAACTATTGGGCATAAGTTCGCACGAACTTCAGTTCGAACGAACTTAAACCAGTTAAGTTCGTAGAACAGAATGTGGGGCCTATAAATAATGCCAAAGCATTAAATTCGTTCACCTACCTACAAACTTCTTCCTCACGAACTTAATTAGCGAACACAAACTTAGCAGGGCGACCACTAACTCAGCAGGGCGACCACGAACTTATCGTGTTATTACGGATTTGTTTCTGTTATACGAAGATACCCACTGTTAACTCTCGAACTTAACACTATTGGTTTTGGTTTACCTTCTAAACATCAAAGTAAGTAGGTTAGGAGAGGTTAATTGGATATTTATCGTTTAGTTTGGGTTTTCATATCCGAAGAACAAAGGGTTAAAAACTCTATGTTTTAGGCTATAAAACTTATAATTGAACCTATATAAACTCAAATCAAACCTATTAGGACTAGTTTCATAAGTTGATTAAGTCTAAAAAGTGTTAGATTTGGAATTTAGTTTCCGTGTGCCGACCACGAACTTGTTACTTAAGAACAAGTTCGTACGAACTTAAGTTCCTTAAGTACGTGCGACCTTATTTCAAAATTCCAAAATCAAGTTCGTATAAACTTACAAATACTAAGTTCGTGCGAACTTATTTTAAATCTAAAAAATAAGTTCACTTGATTCTAAGTTCGTACGAACTTACCTATGTTCATGCGAACTTAATTGTTTTCAAAAACTCAATTTTTCGAATATTAACTTTTTATTGCATGTGCATGAATGGCGGAGCGTGCTTTTGTGAATAAGCACAATATGGTGGTTAGTATTGACATGCAGACACCGGAAGCTGGGCCATACCAAGAAATTATAGCATTTATTACCAGATCTCGAGTAGCGTATGCATTGACGTATAACCCTACCCTGATGATTCAGGATATCCACCAATTCTGGAGTACATTGCATTTGGACAGCTCCGTCATGCCCCCCATACTCAGGGCCATGGTCAATGGACAGCCGATTGCGTTCTCGGCAGCTGATTTGAGAACAATTACGAATCTGGGGACTGAAGTACAAGAAAATGACCTAACTAATTACCCAGCTCAACTTCGACAAGGGGATTTTCAGATATTGGGTTACTCGCTTGATTTGATGCACGTTCTTCTAGTGTCTCTAGCACCGAAAAAGGCCGGTTTCGATGTGATGACATCCACGTTACAATCCGGGATGATCTCACTGGTGTACAATAAGCCGTACAACTTTTCTGGCTTCTTTTTTGCTGAGTTTATTAATCAAATAACGGCTCCAAGTCGAGAGAGATTTTTGATGTATCCTCGTTTTGTGATGACAATAATCCGTCATTGTCTGCCAAATTTGCCGCCCTCACCGGAGATGGTTGTTGTCTCCGGCATAGACAAAAGAATTTTTGCTTGCTGTCAAAGCCACAGCCAAATACGGGCTGAAAATGTGCGTCCACAGCTTACCCCGCTATTTGGTGCTTTGTCAATGCAGTATACGTTGCTCCAGCAGGAGATGGCTGGTTGGATAATGAGCAACAAGGCCCCATAGCGGCTCCAAAAGCAGCACTTGCCGAGTGTCTTCCTAGTCCAGCACCAGCAGCAATGGCTTCACCACCGGTCGTTCATGCTGATCCTAGACAGGAGGCTTTAGAAGACATTTTTGCTCATGCTGGAGAAGCTCAAGCAGACATCGCTGAAGAAGTCACCCACGATATCTTTCACCCACGTAAAGCTCCTGGAAACATTTTTGAAGATATTGAGAATTACCAACCAGAACAATCTACTAAGGCCATGGATTCCGAGACCGATTCTGATGCGGCCAGGGATATTATGGTGGCGGCAAATCCGTCGACGACTCTTGGTCGTTATCATTCTAAATTGGTTCTGCCGCGCACAGCACAACCGCAGACATAGCAGCTTCAAGACGAAGACGATGATGAATATGAGCAGGAAGATGAAAGTTTGGTGGAAAGGCATCAGATGGCAAAGCGTCTAAGGACAGTGTAAGGTCCACCCTCTTCGGATCTATCAAGGTGTGATGGCGTCGAACAAGTGCGCAATCCTCATTTAACGTTGACGGATTGATCACACGGGAACATGGAGCCAAACAAAATGCTAGCTGAATAACGTATCGACCCCGCACGATGTATCGCTTCGGTTGAATGCTATGAAACTCTCTAAATTCGTCTGAATGCTCTCTCACGAATCTGAATGTCTAATATCAAGGTGTTAATGAATTTTCAAAGACATGTTCATGATATAACTCTTAAGTTCATGCATGGCCCAAGCCCACGAACTTAAAAGTTCAAGCCCATGTAGATAAGTTCGTAGGAACTTATCAGGGATAAGTTCGTACGAACTTATGAGCCCAAAGTTCGTAGACTATGTCTCATGAACTTATTCTCATAAGTTCATACTTTTCATGAACTTATTCTCATAAGTTCATAACCTCATGAACTTATCACCATAAGTTCATATCTCATGAACTTGTCTTCATAAGTACATATGTCCTGAACTTATCAATCAATCAAGAACTTAACATGCAAAAATAAATGCAATACACAATCATAAACTTAAGACATAAATATGAACAAACAATCATGACTTGTATTAATCGAGCCCTATCTATTACAAAAACTAGACTGTTATCGTCACACCGGGTGTACCAACAGACTCCCCCTTGACGATAGCTTCTTGTGTACTTTCATTAATCTATAGAACTAGGCTTATTTAAACTACTACCTGCATGTAAACCCTGCTCTACGCAGACTTTAACCACCTTCTGATATTTTCTGCCTTCTAAACTCCAGCCTTCGTGATAGAAAATTGGCTGCTCATGAAGTTTCTGCAGATCACCCTGAGAGAGGTTTACTAGATGCAGTGGATCATATACTCTCTAAATTACTTTCTCATCAATATCCTCCATTATGGCCTCAGCTGTCTCGTTATCAACATACCACCATTTCAAGTTACTTAAAACATCATGTGGCATACTTTTTAACGGAACCTTCTTTAGGCACTTGACAGGTTTGTAGTACATCTTAATCCAAGGACTGCCAGTCAACAGATCTATCCTAGTTGATCCATGACCCTTTTGCCTGTCCTTGGTTTCAGCCGTTCATATCTCCCAGACCGACCTTCCCTTCTGATGATTATTGCAATCACTTCAGCGTCCTGGTCGTCTCCACGGTTGATAAGCTCCTTCCAATCTCTCTTTAACTTCACATTTTGGCAGTGAATGGAAGTCCTTTTGCCTTCTTCTCAGATATTGGAGTCCATCTTTTCTCTTAAGAATGAATAGTTGCAGTTCTCTATCAAAGAAGCAGCTCATAATTCCACCTGATAATTTTCCTGGACTTGGCATCTTCATCTTCTTCTTCACTGCCAAATCCTTCTTCTTCTCTGAACCAGCATCTTGTCTTCTCTTATTTGGTAAGCTCCCTGTCTGGCATTTGAGATATCTCAAAATCCAAATCATCATTAAGTGTAGATCTCAGCACATCTAAATCTATCGGATTCTGATCTATATTTACGTATTGCTCAGTAACAGGTTGCTTATATACAAAAATTTCATCAACATTATCATCTTCATCTAAGACCACCTCATCATCTGACTTTCAATCAGCTATATCCTGAGGAATAAATTCTCCTTCCTCAACCCCTTCCTGATCCAAGTCATCTTCATAATCAAATCTTATTTCATCATCGTCCAACCCGGCCAAGGCACCAATCATTTCGTCTTCAACAATTTCTGAAGCTTCGGGAGCCTTGCCTTTACCCCTGTCATTGCCTGATGATCTAGGCTCCCCCTGCAGATTAGCTTGCTGAGCAGTCTGTTGAGAAAGATATGCTAGCTCACTGTTTTTTAGCGCACTGGGGTCGTCCCCTTCATCTTCTCTCTGACTCCCCCTCTGTTGGTACACCCTGTGTGACGATAGCAGTCTAAGTGTTCTAGCATTTTGGTTCAAGTAATATTACAAAGTATTGGGTATTAACGAGTGTTTGATATATGTGTTTATATATGTTTGATAGTTATTGATTGTATGTTTGAACTTGATGTAATATATTACAAGAAGTTCAAACATAAAGTTCAAAGATAAATTCAAACATAAGTTAAAACATAAGTTCATATATAAGTTTCATATGTGAACTTCGAATTTAGAATAAATTCGAATTTGTCATTTGATGAATTTCGAATTTGTAGTAAATTCGAATGAATCCTATAAGGCAGATTCGAGATTGTCATGGGGACAAACTCGAATGGGCCTTGGGCCTGATTCGAGTTTGGCCCATGACAAACTCGAATGAGCCTCTATAATTAGGGATTAACTCGAATCATTAAGAGACTTTTGTAGAATTCGTGTGAGATTAAGCAAAAGGGCGATCTCGAGTTTATCAGTTTTGAGAGTGTTAGTTCGGAGAGAATCATCTCGTAGGTGCGTTCGTCTTTGTCCGTACAGCGTTGTGATAGTCTCCGTGTTCGGTGTGAGTGTGATATCCGTCAAGCCGTTAACGAGGATTCCGCACTCGTTGACGGTGTCGCGTCTAGATAGATCAGTGTAGTGCAAGACCTTACAAGTGGTATCAGAGCCTAAGGGGTGTTCTTCGTGTTCATAAAGATACATCCTAGGTTTCTTGACGCTTTTGGACGGTTAATCTCACTTATTTTTAGTTTTTACGAGCTTATCAAATTGGAATCCGGGAAATACTCTGTTGTTTTTCACGTTTCTGATCGAAATCAGTATTTTTACTTGTAAAAATATTGATTTAATCTGAAAAACGTTAAAAACTCGAGGTATTAGCCGTTTGTCGAATTTGCGGCGCTCGATCTGTTAGGAGTAATTAGGGTTTTGCTTACTTTCGAGTTTGACCAAAAATACGCTCCTTTCGAGTTTCCTAAAAAGTGATTTCGAGTTTAGAGGCTTCGAATTTGCTTTAGGCTTCGACTTTGGACTAAAGTCGAATAGGGTATTCGAGTTTACGTGGGCTTCGATTTTGACTGTTGTTCGAGTTTACTTGGACATTCGAGTTTGGAGACCTTCGAATTTGTCAATTCAAATTTAATTGGATTTAAGAACTTAACTCGAATTTAATCCCAAATAGGTTTAAACTTAATTATATTCGAATTTACCTAAATCCAAAAGAATTAATTTAAATTAATTTCGAATTAAATTAATTAAGTTAAAATTCAATTACCTTTGAAACAATGACAAATCTGCAACGGTTTCTGGAAATGGATCACGAGGTCGGAAAAACAAATACTCCGCCTAAACTGATGAAACTTGAAGACTATTACTGGTGGAAGGATCGGTTTGCCGACTTTGTGCGATTCAATGACATGCGTATGTGGATCTGTATCGATAAGGGATACATTCCACCGACAGCTGAGATAGAAGGACGACAAAAGGTTGTTACGTATTCTAAAATGAAGGACGATGACAAAAAACTGGTTGAAGCAGAGAACCACGCATACGCTATCATACGAATGGCGTTACCTCAGAACATACTGCACACTTTCCGAAATCAAAAGACATCGAAAGAGCTATGGGAGTCGTTGGAGAAGAGGTGTGAGGGTAACCCGAGGGTTCGAAGGAAACGTATGGAGATGCTCAAGCAGCAGTTCGCGATCGTCAAGGCATTGAAGGATGAAAAGTTGGACGACACCATCACGCGTTTCTATCATCTGCTGACTGAGCTAGAAAGTCATGATATTGAGTATAGCGACACTGAAAAGAATAATAAGCTTCTGGATGCTTTACCGGCCAAATGGGCGATGTACGTGGCCATGATTAAGCTTGATGAGGATAAATACTATACTCAATCTCTGGAGGATGTGGTGGGAACGCTGCAAGCGTATCATTTTGAGTTACTGAAGGCAGAAACGGATTATGAACAAGTCCAAAATCCAGCAATGCATTTTGGTAAATCAAAACCTTCAGTGGCAGCCGAAATGAAGACAGCTACAGCCTTCTTCACGGGAGAAACATCGTCACCAGCTGAGCCAGAGGACGCACAGAGTAGAGCTTTCTTAGGGTTCAGTAGACCAGAAGAACAGCAACATCAGGCTACACCGGCATCAACATCTCAGGGCTATTCTAAGATGCCTATGAGCGCTAAATCGGCTGAATACCATCTAAATCTGTTGGCTTCATTTGTGGCCGCATATGGAAACTGCGTTCAAGGTAAAATCAACGATCCTGCACACTGGGATGAGGATTACGATCAGGTAGACCCTGATGACCTTGAAGAGATGGATCTCAAATGGCAACTGGCCATGGTAACTCAACGGGTTAAGCGATTCATCAAACGCACAGGTTGAAATCTGAATATGAATAACAAAGGGATTGGCTTCGATAAGTCCAAGGTCAAATGCTACAACTGTCAAGGCTTACGACACTTCGGTAGAGATTGTCAGAGACCGAAGGTAGAAAATTACCAAGGGCAGAATCAGAATCATGGACAGTATCAGAACCAATCACAACAGAGATATCTTCCGAGCACTTGAACCAGTCAAGCAAACATAGCTGGTCTGTTATCTAACGTCACATCAGACAGACAGCTGGACGGTACTTACGACTGGAGCACACATCTAGAATCTAACGCTAGAGCCTTTATGGCTGAAGTAACTGAGAGTGGATGTGAAGGAGCAGAGCAGAACACAGGGGATAGCAGTCAACAAGAAAGCAGTCCGATGTGGGTGGAGAAGTCGGATGATCAGACGATTTTGGAGTTTGCCGCTCAGATGGCCAACGTTGAATCAGATCATACAAAGGTAAGTCTGAATTTCACTCTTTTCCATGAATTGTGTGTTTTATGTGCTACTTCTAACGACAGGTTAAATTTAGTAGTAGAATCACATAAAAATATATCTGCTCAAAATGAATCATTAAAATCAGATAATGCTACCCTGATTGATATTAAGCAAGATCTTAGGGATAAGCTTAAGGCTGATGCACAAGATGTGATAGTTCTAAAGGACAAACTAAGCGAACAGTGTGTTACGTTAGAACTCATGTATGAACATGTTGAAGCATTAACCAAGGAGCTGAAAACCAGAGACATAGAGCTAGCCGAGTCTAAGGTGAAGGTAGCTGAGGCCAATAGTAAACTTGAAAAGTTTAGGAACTCAAGTCTTAACCTAGGGAAAGTTTTAGAAGCACAACGACAATCTAAAAAGCCGGTTGGTCTAGGATTTCATGAGATTCCTCCACCATTTAATGACAGCTATGTGCCTCAACCTATGGAGAAAACTGAGAAATCAGTAGACTTAGAGGAAATACCTGAACCAGTGTCTGAGCCTGTAAAGGAAAACACACCTAAGGTGACTGATACAAATGTCAAGTTTAAGAAAGTCAAATTTGTGTCTTCCTCCAGTGCAACACCTGTAGGAAAACATAAAATTGATTTTAATGATCAGGATGATGAACCAGTCACTATAGATGCACAAAAAGAACCAGACACTAGTGAGACACCCAAGTCAAAGGGCACACATTAGAAGTCTATTGACAAGATGTCTTGCTTTAGATGTCACGAAAGGGGGCATGTTGCTTCTAACTGTCCGCATAGGAAAGTTGACATTACACCTAGGACAGGGAAGCCAGAACAAACTAAGCCTTCTACAAGTGTTGCGAGCACTAGTAGTTCTCAGAGTACCGAGAAAACTGTGCAGGCTACACCAAAACAGGCTGTGAAACAAATACCGGTGAAAGGTGGACCAAAAGAAGTGATTAGGATATCAGTCTGAAATTAATTATAATCGTAATTATTCAAGAGCTCCAAAACAAATGCCTACTCAAAGGCAAAGAGTGAACTTAAATCACTCCGCACCACAACAAACTCTAGTTCAACGACCCATGTCACCTGAAAGGCGAGATGGGTATTTGAAAGAGTTTAAGTATGTGGACGAGAATGGCATAACCAAGTCAGTTATGGCTTGGGTTCCTCGTGATAACTAACCTATTTTCTTTCATGTGCAGGAGATAACCACAAGTCTAAACAACAAATGGTTCATCGACAGTGGATGCTCCAGGCACATGACAGGGGATAGAAGTCTGCTTACAGACTTCAAGGGTGGGAATCGGGGATTTGTATCATTCGCGGGAAATAAGGGAGGAAACATCACGGGTACTGGAGTGGTCACTAATGGGACGATCAAGTTGGATCAAGTTTATCACGTTGATAAACTGGTTCACAATCTCATTAGTGTATCTCAAATCTGTGATAAGAAAAATTCAGTGCTGTTATACTGAGGCGTTGGTGCTAAAACCGGTTTTCAAGATTCCTGATGAGTGGATATTGATGAGGGCTCCAAGGAAGAATGACTTGTACATGCTCGATATGAACAAGCCGGAATCTTCGATGGGTCCAATCTGTCTGTAATCTAAAGCTTCGGAGACTGAATCGGTTTTGTGGCACAGACGCATGGCACACTTGCACCTGAGAAAGATGAATTATATTACAAAACATGAGTTAGTGCAAGGTGTGCCTATGAAGTGTTTTCAGTTCGAGGATAAGTGTCTCCCATGCAAGAAGGGCAAACAACATAAGAAGGCACACAAGTCCAAGACTCAGAACTCCATCACTACCACATTCGATTTGCTGCATATGGACCTCTTCGGACCAATCAACAAAAGGAGTATAGGTGGTAGTTGGTATTGTTTAGTTATCACTGACGATTACTCATGATTTTCTTGGGTTTTCTTTCTAGGTACAAAGGACGAGACGACTTCCAAGCTCATCGGGTTCTTAGACCAAGTGGAGAATTCCTATGGAACAAGGGTTAAAAGGCTTCATAGTGATAATGAAACTGAGTTTAAAAACACTATAATTGGTGTATATTGCCTATCAAAGGGCATAGTGCATCAATTTAGTGCACCCTATGAGCCACAACAAAATGGGGTGGCCGAACGAAGGAACATGACATTGATTGAGGCTGCAAGGACCATGCTTTCGGATTCAAAGCTTACTGCCATGTTTTGGGGGGAGGCAGTGAATAGCGCATGTCATATTTTTAACCGGGTCCTTACAGTCAAATCTTTGAACAAAACCTACTATGAAATTTTGAATAAACGGCCACCTAATTTAACTGGCTTCGAACCTTTTGGGGTACCATGTACTTTATTGCGAACAAAACATCAACCTATGTTTGATGAAAAGGCTGATGAAGGATACTTCCTAGGTTATGTGTCGAACTCACCAAACAAACGGGTCTTTAACAAAACTAATGGTACAGTAGAGATTGTGTATAACATTGAAGTCACAAGTTATACACATGAACCCCAAGCAGGTCCGAAATGGATATTTGACTATGATAAATTGTTTGAGTCATTTAACATTCCTTTGGATGAAAATGTAGGTACCATCGAAAAGGACATGGCGACGTTGAATCTGAATGACGAAGGTCATAGCTTTCTGAGGACCACATTTCAATCCACATCCGAGTCTACTTCAACTGAAGATGGATCTCCAGAAGTCACTGATTCAGAAGCACCTTCAACTGAAAATCAAACTCAGACAACAAATTCCAATTCTGAGGAAACTGTCCACGAGGAGGAAAATGTGGAATCTGAGGTTGTTCCCCCATTAGGTGAAATAGGATCAAACTTAGGAGATAATCTGAGAGTTGACGAAATAGAGACATCTAGGATCAACAAGAATCATCCTATAGAAAGCATCATAGGAAATCCGAATGAGGGTGTGAGGACTAGGAGTAGTTTAAATAACAACATTGTGTTGTTGTCGATGATAAATGACTCCGAGGCCTATCATACCTGCCTCTATTCTTGTTTCATCTCGCAAGTAGAGCCGAAAAATGTGCAAATGGCACTAAATGATAACTCCTGGGTTGAAGCGATGCAGGAAGAACTCTCTCAATTTAGGAAACTAGAAGTGTGGGAGTTAGTTCCATTACCTCGAGGGGAAATAGGAATAGGAACCAAATGGGTTTTTAAGTGAAAAAGAGACGATCGGGGTATAGTCACTCGCAACAAAGCTAGGTTAGTTGTAAAGGGTTTTGTAGGTCCCAAAAGATATCCTAAGTATATAGCTTTAAGCTGTAGAGGGGGGGTGAATACAGCTATTTAAAAACTACACACAATTTTCTCAATGTTTGTATGTATTATCAACAAATCTTAATTACAAACGAGCTTGAATGCGGAAAGGTTCAAGCTGAGATGACAGATACAACAATATGTTTAACTAGTCTAAGACTGACTTAATCTAATTACAATGAATAGACTCACTAAGAATCACTCACTGTGTTTACAAGACTCAGAGGAACAGCTTGAACAAGAACAACTTAGACACCAAGCACTGTTTTATTCAAGCAGACTTGCATGCATGAAAGACACACTTTGAATGCACGTTCACTCATGGTTTCAGCACTTAGCTTTTTGGCATAATCATTCAATCCTTGGAAGTTTCTGTTTATACTCACTCAGAGGATCTAAGTGAAGCTTCTTCATTGGACGGAATGAAAAAGGGAAAGTCTTGTTGAAAAAACAACATAAACTTTTCTGCACATTCTGAAAAGCAGACTTGAGTTCATGTGGGCAGAACTTTTGTCTTTTCACTTTGTCTACTGTTGTAATGCCTTTAACTAAATAAGGAATGTCAACTTTGTGTTTTTCTTCCTTTGTTAAGGTCTATTTTGATATAGGAAAAAGTTCTGTCACCCTTTTTCAAATATCCTTTTGTCTTCATGTAACAGTGTAGAGCAGCGTAGACAGTTTTCTTCCTTCAAATGTCCTTTTTCAAATATCCTTGTAAACTGCCCAAGCTGCTCACCAGTGTAGAGCAGCGTAGACAGTTTATGTCCAGCCTGTTCAGCAGGCTGAACAGCTTGGGCAAAACTGCCTTTGTTGCAACACATAGATTAGCTTTAGACTGATATTGCAAATCATTTTTAGGTTTCAATAAGGCATATAACATGCCTTAAATTCAACCTTCAAAAGCATCAACAAGTTTGATTGATAATCTCCCCCTGAGATGCAGAACAGGTTTGACTGAGGCCTTTTTGTGCCTAACAATCTCCCCCTATTTGCAATAACCAGTCTAAACTGGCCTTATCAAAAATCACTATATATTTTTACAGTACATTTGTTGAAAAAAAAATTACAACATCAACATAAAGTAAAAGATCAGTTTATATATACACTGATTTTTGATTACATAGAACAGCACATGTTCTTACAAAAGTTCAACTGATGTACATTAGTTGTACTTTATTTACATATGTTGTAATTTTCTATTTTGCATTAGTTGTAATATACATCAGTACATCTGTTGTACTTTTGTAAGAACATGTGCTGTTCTATGTAATCAAAAATCAGTGTATATATAAACTGATCTTTTGCTTTATGTTGATGTTGTAATTTTTATTTCAACAAATGTACTGTAAAATATATAGTGATTTTTGATAAGGCCAGCTTAGACTGGTTATTGCATATAGGGGGAGATTGTTAGGCACAAAAAGGCCTCAGTCAAACCTGTTCTGCATTTGAGGGGGAGATTATTAATCAAACCTGTTGATGCTTTTGAAGGTTGAATTTAAGACATGTTAAATGCCTTATTGAAACCTGAAAATGATTTGCAATATCATACTAAAGCTGTTCTATGTGTTGCATGTGTTGCAACAAAGGCAGTTTTGCCCAAGCTGTTCAGTCTGCTGAACAGGCTGGACATAAACTGTCTACGCTGCTCTACACTGGTGAGCAGCTTGGGCAGTTTACAAGTGTTCTGTTCTTTGTGAATAGGCTAAACACTTTATGGAATATGTTTCCAAGTCCTCATGTATTCTTTTTGACTACAAGATCAGTTTACTAAGTCGAAGACAAAGTGGAAATCAGAACTGCTCAGCCTGCCCAAGCTGTTCTGTTACATGAAGACAAAAGGATATTTGAAAAAGGGTGACAGACCTTTTTCTTATATCAAAATAGGCCTTAACAAAGGAAGAAAAACACAAAGTTGACATTCCTTATTTAGTTAAAGGCAATACAACAGTAGACAAAGTGAAAAGACAAAAGTTATGCCCACATGAAGACAAGTCTGCTTTTCAGAATGTGCAGAAAAGTTTATGTTGTCTTTTCAACAAGACTTTCCCTTTTTCATTCCGTCCAATGAAGAAGCTTCACTTAGATCCTCCGAGTGAGTATAAAAAGAAACTTCCAAGGATTGAAAGATTATGCCAAAAAGCTAAGTGCTGAAACCATGAGTGAACGTGCATTCAAAGTGTGTCTTTCATGCATGCAAGTCTGCTTGAATAAAACAGTGCTTGGTGTCTAAGCTGTTCTTGTTCAAGCTGTTCCTCTGAGTCTTGTAAACACAGTAAGTGATTCTTAGTCAGTGTATTCATTGTAATTAGTTTAAGTCAGTCTTAGAAAAGTTAAACATACTGTTGTATCTATCATCTCAGCTTGAACCTTTCCGCATTCAAGCTCGTTAGTAATTAACATTTGTTGATAATACATACAAACATTGAGAAAAATGTGTGTAGTTTTTAAATAGCTGTATTCACCCCTCCTCTACAGCTTAAAGCTATATACTTGGGATATCTTTTGGGACCTACAACTGGTATCAGAGCAGTTTAGAGTGTGTGTCATTCTAGATCTCTCATTCTCCCAAAGTTTCCATGGACAACAGTGCTGCAAGTTCCTCATACTATGACAATGGCTCAATGGGCAAACCTCCAAAGTTCAATCATCAGAACTTTTCTGGTTGGAAGTGCAGAATGATGCTCTACTTAGAGAATCTGGATGTGCAACTACCAGAGATTGTAATGGAGGGTCCCTATGTGCCAACCTCTGTTACAACCATAACTCCTGCTGTTGAAGGAGCTGCTCCTGAAATCAGAACATTTGAGAAGCAAAAGCTAAATGGTCTGATGAAGACAAAAGACTGGTGGCTCTTGATGCAAAGGCCAGAAACAACCTGGTCATCTCTCTGCCTGATGATGTGTTCAAATAGGTTGAGAAGATGAAAACTGCAAAGGAGATGTGGGATACTTTGTGTACTGTCTATGATGGACCCACAATTACTCTTGACAACAGGATTAATAATCTTGTTAGACAGTATGAACTCTTCTTTGCAAAACCAAATGAGACTCTCACTGAAACCTACACTAGGTTTACTGTTCTTGTAAATGATCTCAAAGCTGTTGGGATCACCAAGGACAGCCTGACATTGGTAAACAAATTCTTAGACGTCCTGCCTGAAGAATGGAATTATTTTTCTACAATATTAAGGAATTCAGGTACCATCAGAAGTATGGATCTTGTTAACCTATATGGATCCTTACTGAATGATGAGCAGTCAAGGCAACAGAAGAGAAATGCCTTGGAAATATCTAAGAAAGGTGCAGCCTTTGTGGCCAGTGTGAGACAAACTGTAAATCAAGTGAGTGATGTGTTCACTCAACCTGATCAACATGTTGATGATAAGGAGGAAATGTCTGATGAGGAAGACAATGCAAATATTACTGAACTGGATGATGAGCAAATGATAGCCATGCTTGTCAAAAGGTTCAACAAGAAAAGGTTTGGAATAAACATGCTACAGGGAAGCTCAAATGCTGTTAGAAAGAAGGAATTTGATAAGACCAAAGCTGAGTGCTTTAAATGTGGCAAACCTGGCCACATAGCTGCTGACTGTGTGTCAAAAGCTGTTGGTCAGTCATCCAAACCACACAAGACAAACAGGGATGATGGCTATACGGTTAAGTACCTTATGGCTATGGCTAAGCTGAGAAAGTTGGAAAACTCAGTGGTTTCCAACCGGCAAAAGGGACTTATGGCAGAGACTTGTGACTGGGAGGAGTCTGATTCATCATCTGATGAAGAAGACAATAACTGTCTGATGGCCAACACTGATGTCCCAACAACAAGCAACTTCAAACAGGATCTGGCTGAAGCTGAAGCTTTTAGCAGCTTGGAGAACTGGAACCCTACAATGATGTATAAGGTACAAAATTTTATGGATTACAGTTCTGAAGAAAAAGTTAAATGTTTGAATATATGCATGTTGATCTGAAAGCTGCTGTTGAGAAGCATGCTGTCTTATTATCTGAAATCTCTAAGCTTAAAACTGATATTGAAACAAAATCTAGTAAACTGGACAGTTTCCATAAGTTGGAAGCTGAGCTTGATGAATTAAAACTCATCAATTCCATTTTACTTGAAGAAAAGAGAGAAACAGATATAAAACATGCTAAGCTTCAAAAGATAGTTGACTCTTGGTGCCAATCTGCACAAAAAGTCAGTCACTGCATAAGTCAGCAAATTCCTGCACAAATCCAAGCCTATCTTGGAGGGGATCTTGACACAGCAGCTTCCATTTTTGAGGTTAATAATTTAAAAGAAGGCTTGTCCACTCTTGGTGAGCTTCCAAACACTTTTATTCAAAAAGTGAATGGCAAATTAATCTCAACAAACAGGTTTGTCAGGCCTCAAAACACTGACAGCTCGTGTGAACCTAGCACAAAAGCTGCTGATAAAATAAGTTTTCCATCAAATAAGCTTGCTAAGTGCTCTACTGATTCACACAAGCAAAAGAAAGGAAAGCATGTCCAAACTGCAGCTGTGGACACCAAATCTGTTGGCAAAACAGACTTTGGGTCTAAAGCTGATGTAA
Organism: Centrapalus pauciflorus; assembly: GCA_020465985.1. Taxonomy (NCBI): domain Eukaryota; kingdom Viridiplantae; phylum Streptophyta; class Magnoliopsida; order Asterales; family Asteraceae; genus Centrapalus; species Centrapalus pauciflorus. The sequence goes on along the minus strand of JAANYP010006633.1, from coordinate 210,977 downwards.
AAAGGCATACTAATCCTTTTAATGCTGAACATATTGAAAATAAGTTTTCAAAAGGTAAGCAATCTGCCTTTAACAAGGGTAAGTCTCATGTTGAAGGCAAACCTACTTTGATTTCAAATAAGTTTTGTAATCATAGTGGTAAACTGGTTTTAAATGAGAATAAGTTTTTCAAAACCAGAAATAATGATTATGTTGATAGGCAACATCAATCACGTCTCAGGAAGGGAAAAGGCAAAGCCATTGCTCAGCCTGAGAGAGTTGGGAATAGGTTTCCTAAACCTGTGGAAGTTCAAAAGCCAATTAAGCTTCCTATCTTTGACATCTGCCCTCCTAAAAAGAGGAAAGAAGAGACAGATAAAGCTGTGGCTATTGAACTTTCCACTCAAGTTGTTGATTCATCAAAAAGTAATGAGTTTGCTAAACCTGCTAATGGAATCAACAGAAATAACTCAGAATGTGTTTCTGAAAGGTCTTCCTCCAAAAATACTAAAAGGAGAAAATGCTATAAATGTGGAATGAAGACACATTTGGCCAAAGACTGTCCTGAAACTGAGGACATGAGGCCTGCTGACTCTTATGCTTCCCTCACTGCTAACATAAACAGTGTTGGAAACATCTTAGTATATGAGAGTGGTATCCAAACTGATACCATTCAAATAGGGAATATTAGTGTTGACATCACAAATCCATCAACAAATGTTGATGAAGTAGGAGAACTCATCTCTGTGATGAGTTCCCCTAAAAATGACTAATATTCTTCTTGTCTCTCTGCAGGAAAAACAACCATCCCAGGTTTGGTACTTGGACAGTGGCTGCTCAGGGCACATGACAGGTTGTAAGGACCTGCTGAGTGATCTCAGGCCTGAAAAAGGGCCAAAGGTCACATTTGGTGACAATGTACAAGGATCCACTGAAGGATATGGAACTCTTAAAGCTGGTGATGCAGTGTTCAAAAGAGTAGCCTATGTGGTTGGACTAAAACATAACCTTGTTTGCATAAGTCAACTGTGTGATGCCGGCTATAAGGTTAACTTTGATGAGCACCTAGGTTACATATTGGATCCCCAAGGCAAAGTTGTGCTGTGTGCTCAACGAAAGAAAGGTGTATATGTTGTGGACATGCAATCTGCTGCTCCCACAACTGAAACCTGTTTTCTCACAAGAACAAATGCAGACCTAAACTGGTTATGGCACAAAAGGCTGTCACACTTGAATTTCAAGAACCTCAACAAACTCTATAAGAAAGAGTTGGTGACAGGTTTGCCTTCTATGACCTTTGTTAAGGATAAACTCTGCACAGCTTGTGAGAAAGGCAAGCAGAGGAAATCATCATTTAAATCCAAACATAACTTTTCTATTGATACTCCTCTCTTCTTAATCCATATGGACTTGTTTGGACCTGTTAATGTCGCAAGTCTAGGAGGAAGAAGATACACTCTAGTAATGGTTGATGAGTTCTCCAGGTACACAAGGGTTATCTTCTTGAAGAGCAAAGGAGAGGCTGCTAGAGAAATTATTGGATTTGTGAAAAAGATGGAAATGCTGAACTCTGCCCAAGTGAAGCAGCTTAGTAGTGATCATGGTACTGAATTCAGAAATAGTACTCTTGAAGACTTCTGTGAAGAGAAAGGAATCACTCAAAACTTTTCAGCTGTAAGAACTCCACAACAAAATGGAGTTGCTGAAAGGAGAAACAGAACTCTCGTTGAAGCTGCTAGAACCATGCTGTGTGCATCTGGTTTACCTTCATAATTCTGGGCTGAAGCTGTTAACACTGCTTGCTTCATCCAAAACAGATCCTTAGTGGTGAAAAGGTTCAACAAGACTCCCTATGAGCTGCTCAAAGGGAGGAAGCCAAATTTCAGTTACTTCCATGTGTTTGGTTGTCCCTGTTTCATTCTGAATCAAAGGGACCAACTGGCAAAGTTTGAACCAAAAGCTGATGAAGGTGTCTTTGTTGGCTACTGTGTTATCTCCAAAGCCTACAGAGTGTACAACAACAAAAGAAAGGTGATAGATAATCTATCAATGTCACCTTTGAAGAGTCCAAGAATACTTCCACCAAAGCTATTCCTGAATCAGTTTCAGGAGAATTAAACTTTGATGATCTGATGCATTCAAACAGTGAAGAGGACTCAAAAGCTTCCACTACACCTAGTGTGGAACCTGTTAATCATGATGGGCATGATGATGATTATGTCAATACACCCTGTGTGAATAAGTGTACTGACTTAATCACAACTGCATGTCCTGAACCTATCAATGCTGATTTTCCTGGTTCCTCTGCTGATATGTTCAACAGCGGTCAGTCATGTTCAACAAGTGAGCAGGCTCAAGACAACAGTGTGTCTGAAAATCTTGAGAGCTGTTCAAAAGGACCTGCTGAAGCTGCTGATAACTCAGGAGAATCCTCATTGAAGAATGATCCTAAGTGGATCAGATGTCACCCCAATGATCAAATAATTGGTGACATCAGCAAAGGGGTACAAACAAGGTGGGACAGCTTACGGAACTTCTGTATATTTTCTAGTTTTGTTTCACTCATGGAGCCAAAGAAAGTGGATAAAGCACTAAAAGATGCCAATTGGATCACTGCCATGCAAGAAGAACTCAATCAGTTTGAGAGAAACAAGGTATGGAAGCTGGTCCCTGCTCCTAAAGGTAAAACTATAATTGGCACTAAATGGGTTTTCAGGAATAAAATGGATGAGCAAGGTCATGTCATTAGAAATAAGGCAAGACTGGTTGCTCAGGGCTATAGATAGGAGGAAGGAATTGATTATGATGAGACTTTTGCTCCTATGGCCAGGCTAGAAGCAATTCGTTTGAATCTAGCCTACGCTGCTCATAAGAGCATTAAGGTTTTGAAAATGAACAATATCCAGGTTTTGTCTATAAGTTGGACAAAGCACTCTATGGTCTCAAACAAGCCCCTAGAGCCTGGTATGACACTCTTACTAAATTTCTTATGAGCAATGGGTATTCTAGAGGTAAAGTGGATACCACATTGTTCATAAAGATGGTGAAGTCTGATATTATGCTTGTTCAAATCTATGTCGATGACATAATATTTGGTTCTACCAATGAGCAGTTATGCAAGAATTTTTCATTACTCATGAAATCCAAGTATGAAATGAGTATGATGGGAGAAGTTACTTTCTTTTTAGGATTACAGGTTAAACAAACCTCAACTGGAATTTTTATAAATCAAAGAAAGTATACTTTAGATCTATTGAAAAAGTTTAAATTTGATCAAAGTTCTCCTATTAAAACCCCAATGGCAACCAATGTAAAATTGGATGCTGATGCCAGTGGCAAAGCTGTTTCAGTAACAGCTAACAGAGGCATGATTGGGAGCTTGTTATACTTAACTGCCAGTAGACCTGATATTATGTTTGCCACATGTTTGTGTGCTAGGTTCCAAGCTGTCCACCAGTGTAGAGCAGCGTAGACAGTTTATGTCCAGCCTGTTCAGCAGATTGAACAGCTTGGGCAAAACTGCCTTTGTTGCAACACTTGCAACACATAGAACAGCTTTAGACTGATATTGCAAATCATTTTCAGGTTTCAATAAGGCATATAACATGCCTTAAATTCAACCTTCAAAAGCATCAACAGGTTTTGTAACAACCTAATTTTGAGCTAGTCATAAAATCAGTAATATTTTGAGTCGATAATGTAATAAAGTTACATTATTTGAATTATAATCTAATTAAGTGAGGAAATATTTATTAAATTATATAAATATTTATATTTATGAATTAATAAACTATTAAAGGAATTAAATAAAAGAGATATAATATGCAACAATGAAAGTGAGTTAGCTAGCAAATATAACTAGACGACGTATATAAACGAAAATTTGATTCAAAAACTCAGATTTGCTCTCTCTCTCTCTCTCTCTCTCTCTAACTCTCTCTCTCTAAAACTCTCTCTCTAGCTTTCTCTCTCTAACTTCTCTCTAGAAATTCTCCTAAACCGACCGTCCGATCATCAAGATAAATATACCGTTAGGAAGATCTCGGCGAATACTACACGAATATACTAATTTCTGCTTGAGTTCATACGAATTGAGGTAAGATTTTATAGTTTTACGTTTTATATATATTTGGTATTTTCGAATCTATTAATTTTATGAAATCTAAAAGCTATTTTTGTGAAGTTTAACTAGAATAAGTATAATATAATCGAATATAGGCTTAATATTGATCATATTTGTGAATTATGCCTTAGAAATTCATGTTTTAGAGTTGCAAATATGATCAGATTCGAGGATGTTATGATCAGATTCGAAAATGCATAGATCAGACTCGAAATGGTGTTAAATTCGAAAATACCTATATAGATTCGAAAGTTGTGTATGGTTCGAATCTAGTCACTTAGATTCGAGACTATGTATGATTCGAATCTATGTGTTCGAATCTAGAAATGTGCATCGAGTCTAAGTCTTAAATTCGAATCTATATGCATGCTAGTATCGAATCTAATCTCATTGTCTCGAATGTGTATAAGCTTCGAATCTAATCATTAGATTCGAATGAGCCCCTCTTCGAATCTATGATATTCGAATCTATTCCTTTTAATTCAAAATCTGATTTTTGTTCCAAGTCTAAAGATGAAATATGAACAAACAAAGTTATCAGAATCAGATAAAATAAAGATTTTAACGACTAAAGAAATGATAATAATGATATGATATTAATATGATATGATATGATAATTCTGGACAGGTTCAGTGAAATTCTGAACATTTAGACAAAGATTTTAAAAAGATTTAAAGCGGGTCAGAGACTTGATTTGACAGAGAACAGATTGATAAAATCCTGAGATAACTCAGGTGGCAGATTCATATATCTGTTTGACCAAGACCCAACACTGTGAGTTATAGATATTCAAATTGAACATGCAAAGATCCGTTTGAGATATATTGATGCTGTTACATTATTGACATTCATCTATCAGCTGGATTGAGACCTGTGCACACCATGGATGGGTGTTGCCCAGTGAATCATGATAGCTATTTGCTTATCATTTCATATTGCATTTATTAGCGCTTCAGACTTTGCTTTATGATTGTTGCTATCATGACTTCTAAGACTTATGCTTACTACAATGATCAGACTTGATAAGATTTGTTCAGCTTGACTAGCCCTTATGGTCTATTGTTCTAGACCCGGCTATTCCACCAGTTCTCACGAACTTGGTAATGACCTCCGATGTTCGGCCATGTTGACCTACTGGTAGCTAGCCCAGTATGTGGCTGATCCCCACGATATAAGCGTGAGTGTGGTTTGAACATCATCCGATCTTAAGATATTATATCTCAATCATGATGAGGGCTGTAGCGGCAGCCAAGACTTATCACGCTTAGAATTATGACTCCGCTTGACACGCATGTTAATATTGAAAATCTATAAACTCACTAAGCTTTGCTTACAGATGTTGCTTTACTATTTTACAGGAAAAAGCAAAGGAAAGTCACCTGCCGGACCTAGTTCTTAGGTCTTACACGATCAAGACAGAAGTATCATAGACCTCTACTCAACGATCTCATTTTGGTACTAATTGGATGATGATATAGTGGTGATCTGGGTAGATTTCTTTTGATAATATATGATGACATAAACTAGATTAGACTTGTGCCCTTTATAAGTTTAATTTAAAACTTAATCTGTATTAAACTTAAATCTTAATAGCATGTACTGTAATTTTATTATTCCGCAATTTAATTACTCTATCTTAGTTTGATTGATATCGTATTGCATGATGTGGGACCTAGACTGGTGAGAACTGCCTCGAAAGGGGTGGTCTTCACAGGATGGTATCAGAGCCCATAGTTTGAGTGAATCAAGTATTACGTAAGTATACTTGATCTCAAACTGAAGCAATACATATATATCAATCATTTAAGTGGATTGAACTGAGATAGGATGTACAGACTATTAGGATGGGAAAAAGGGTACATAGATCTAAGTCTATAAACTGATAGTTAACTGATTTTAATTTTCAGCTAAGATGTCAGGATCAGGATCAGGTGACATACCAAACAACATGACCCCACAACAAATGTTTGAGATGATGCAACAATTACTAGCACAACACTCAGAACAACAGAATAAGATCATGCAAGAACAATTTCAGGCCAGAGATGAGGCTGAAACTAAAAGACGTAATGATAAGAAAAATAAGCGAAAAGATAAACAAGTTCAGAATGAAGAATCTGATTCTGATAACTCTACCCCTGAAACTCAAATTGAGCAGCCTAAAGGCTGTAAGTTTAAGGATTTCAAAGCCAGCGGTGCCCTGAACTTCGAGGGTACAGTTGATCCGATTCAGGCGATGGATTGGATCAGTCATACGGAAGAAATATTTAGAATCTCTGATTGTTTAGATTCTAAGAAAGTAAGCTACGCATCTGCGTTGTTTGTTGGAGCTGCTCGTGCATGGTGGAAGACACAGCGAAGCATATACGGTGAGGAGGTGATTCAGACTTTAGAATGGGAACAATTCCTCGAAATGTTTAATGCCAAGTACTGTCCGGTCGACCAGCGAGATAAAATGGAAGTACAACTGATGCAGCTGACTCAGGGAACGAAGACAGTTGATGAATATGAACACGAGTTTTCACGTCTATGTGCTTACTCTTCATACCAGGTTGCTACCGAAGAAAGGAAAATGAATAGGTTCCGAGTAGGACTCAACCCTAGATACAGACATCCGATGAGCGCGATTAAATATAAGAGTTACTTGGAAATGGTTGAAGCTGCAAGACAAATCGAGAGAGGATATCTAGATTACGGCGATCAGCTATACGCTCCGTCTACTAATCCGATGAACCCGTCTCCTCCAAAGAAACAGCGATTTGGCAGATTCTTTAGGCCAAATAAGTCTCAGTCACAATTTCAGCAATCCCATCAGCACAGTTCACAACCGAAAGCGCAAGCTTACTCACTGACAAACGAGCCTCGATTCTGCAAGAGATGCAGAAAGTCTCACATGGGACTATGTAATCCGGATGACGTTACTTGCTTCTCATGCAACATGATAGGTCATAGCAGCGAGGAATGTCCACAGCAGGGACGTGGATGTGCAAAGTGCGGGAAACGAGGGCATTTCATGTATCAGTGTAGAAGCGGGCCGCGATATCAGTCTCAATCATCTGCGGGAGGTTCTTCGGGAAAAAGTTCTGCTGCAACGCCAACTGCTCGGACACGAGCTTTCCAAATCACTGCCGAGGAAGCCAAAGAAACGCCTGATGTAGTTACGGGTATGTTTTTACTTAATTCGATTCCGGCACGTATACTATTTGATTCTGGCGCAAGTCGTTCTTTTATATCGACTTCTTTTGCATCAAGATTACATAAAGCTCCATCAAAACTCCCTGTGATTCTAGACATTGAGACAGCCAGTAACAATTTTGTTATGGCTGATTCCGTTTACCGAAACTGCACTCTACTTGTAAATAACATTGTATTCAACCTCGACCTTATCCCGATTCCGTTGAAAGAGTTCGATGTCATCATCGGCATGGACTGGCTAATGAACAATGAGGCTACTATTATCTGCAACCGGCGAATCATTAGAATCAAGTCTTCAGACGGCCGAGTATTGGAGATCAAGGGCGAGAAGCGTAAAGGTGCGCATTGCTTTATATCCGTAGAAAAGGCTCACAAATACATATCTAAGGGTCGCGAATCCTATCTGTGCTATGCCTTATCTGAGTCCAGCTCTGAAAAGAAATCGTTGTCCGACATTCCTATCGTCTGTGAGTTTTCAGACGTATTCCCTGACGACATTTCCGGAGTGCCACCGGAACGACAAGTCGAGTTCAGTATTGACTTGGTTCCTGGTGCGGCTCCTATCGCCAAAGCTCCATACAGACTTGCACCTGCAGAAATGCAGGAAATGTCCAAGCAACTGCAAGAGCTGTTGGAGAAAGGGTTTATCCGACCAAGTTCTTCTCCGTGGGGTGCACCAGTTCTGTTTGTTAAAAAGAAAGACGGAACTTTCCGTATGTGCATCGACTACCGCGAGTTGAACAAGGTTACAATAAAGAATAAGTATCCTCTGCCCAGAATCGATGATCTGTTTGATCAGTTACAAGGAGCCAGTTACTTTTCGAAAATAGATCTCCGATCTGGGTATCATCAGTTAAAAGTCAGAGAAGAAGATGTTCCAAAGACAGCTTTCCGTACAAGATACGGCCATTACGAATTTCTCGTGATGCCGTTCGGCTTGACAAATGCACCAGCGGCATTCATGGACCTCATGAATCGTGTGTGCAGACCAATGTTGGATAAATCAGTTATCGTGTTCATAGACGATATTCTGATTTACTCCAAAACGGAGGCTGATCATTCTATTCATCTGCGGCAATTGCTAGAGTTATTAAGAAAAGAAAGACTCTACGCAAAATTCTCTAAGTGCGAATTTTGGCTCAGACAGGTATAATCTCTATTATATAAGTCTTGAGCTGTTTCCTTAACTATTCTATGATACATTTCAGAATTTGAATTTCTATCTTGATTCTTATAGATCCAGTTCCTTGGCCATGTTGTTTCTGGCGAAGGAATTTCTGTTGATCCTTCGAAAGTCGAGGCCGTTCAGAAATGGCAAACGCCTCGCAATGCCTCAGAGATAAGAAGTTTCCTTGGATTGGCCGGTTATTATCGGCGATTCATAAAGGACTTCTCAAAGATTGCTGTACCTCTAACGATGCTAACACGAAAGAATACTCCTTTCGTTTGGACTGATAAACAGCAAGAGGCATTTGACATTCTGAAGCAAAAGCTTATTCAAGCGCCGATTCTAGCCTTACCAGAAGGTAATGACGATTTCGTTGTTTACAGCGACGCTTCTGGTACTGGCTTAGGATGTGTTCTTATGCAAAGGGGAAAAGTAATTGCCTACGCTTCAAGGCAATTGAAAGACTACGAGAAAAGTGCACCAACTCATGATCTTGAGTTGGCTGCCGTTACCTTTGCTTTGAAAATATGGCGTCACTATCTATATGGGACTCGGTGTCAACTCTACACCGATCACAAGAGTCTCAAACATCTTTTCACTCAAAAAGATCTGAATATGAAACAGCGTCGGTCCTTGGAGCTTATCAAGGATTATGATTGCGAGATCTTATATCATCCCGGCAAAGCAAATGTTGTCGCGGATGCATTGAGTAGAAAAGTGTATCCAGAAAAGTGCTGCTATGCCTTAACTCCAGTTATATTCTCTTCTGATCTTATTGAAGATATTCGAGTTGCTCAAACTGAAGCGCTGAAAGAAGAGAACATAGATTCTGAAAATCTAAAAGGGCAGTTACAATTTCTAACTCTGAACCATTTGGGACTTCACTGTCTCAAGGGAAACCGAATCTGGGTTCCTAAGTATGGTTCAATCCGCAGCACTCTTCTGTCTGAAGCTCATCAGTCCAAGTTATCTATTCATCCTGGCAGCTCAAAGATGTACTTTGATCTGAAAGCTGACTACTGGTGGCCAGGAATGAAGAAAGATATCGGTAAGTGTGTTGAAAGCTGCAGAATTTGTCAGATGGTTAAGGCAGAACATCAGAAACCCTTTGGGGATATGCAACCACTACCTGTTCCTGAATGGAAGTGGGAGCATATAACTATGGATTTCATCACAAAGTTGCCTAAGACCAAAAGACAGCACGACTCCATTTGGGTAGTCGTGGATCGATTAACGAAGTCAGCTCACTTCATACCGATGAAAGAAACATATTCTCTCGATAGATTGGCGCAGCTGTATATCTCTGAAGTTATTTCTCGTCACGGTGTGCCGAAGTCTATCGTTTCTGATCGTGATAGTCGCTTCACATCCAGATTCTGGCAAGCACTACAAGAAGGGATGGGTACTCGGATTTCTATGAGTACTGCTTATCATCCAAATGCAGATGGCCAGAGTGAGCGTACTATCTTAACCCTTGAAGATATGCTTCGTGCCTGCGTTCTTGATTTAGGTGGTAACTGGGATGACCACTTGCCGTTGGTCGAATTCTCATATAACAACAGTTATCATTCAACAATCAAGATGGCTCCTTTTGAAGCTTTGTACGGTCGAAAGTGCAGAACTCCTACCTGTTGGCGCGAAACAGGCGAATCGCCAATAGCGGGTCCTGCCCTTCTACAGTTGACTCACGAAAAGATTCAACTGGTTAGAAGAAATATTCTTGAAGCTCAGAGCAGGCAGAAGTCATATTATGACAACCGGCATAGATCAATAAGCTTTGCGGTTAACGATTGGGTGATGTTGAAAGTATCCCCAATGAAGAATGTGGTGAGATTCATAAAGAGAAACAAGCTAGCTCCGAGATTTATTGGTCCGTTCAAGATTGTGGAAAAGATTGGAAATCAATCTTATCGTCTTGAACTACCGGCTGACTTAGCTGGAATACATCCTGTATTTCATGTCAGTCACCTGAGAAAGAGTTTAGCTGACGAAAGGGAAGTTCAGATACCACATGTTAACCTGCAGATTGATGAGAAGCTTCGCGTGATTGAAGAGCCAGAACGTATTCTGGACTCGAAGACCAAAAAGCTTCGGAATAAAGAGATACAGATGGTGCTCGTCCAGTGGAAACACCACAAAGGTTCGCATCAGTCTTGGGAATCGAGAGATGTTATGAAAGCTACATATCCCGGTCTGTTCGAATCTAGCTAACTTCGGGGACGAAGTTTGTGCGTGGTGGAGCCCATTCTGTAACAACCTAATTTTGAGCTAGTCATAAAATCAGTAATATTTTGAGTCGATAATGTAATAAAGTTACATTATTTGAATTATAATCTAATTAAGTGAGGAAATATTTATTAAATTATATAAATATTTATATTTATGAATTAATAAACTATTAAAGGAATTAAATAAAAGAGATATAATATGCAACAATGAAAGTGAGTTAGCTAGCAAATATAACTAGACGACGTATATAAACGAAAATTTGATTCAAAAACTCAGATTTGCTCTCTCTCTCTCTAACTCTCTCTCTCTAAAACCCTCTCTCTAGCTTTCTCTCTCTAACTTCTCTCTAGAAATTCTCCTAAACCGACCGTCCGATTATCAAGATAAATATACCGTTAGGAAGATCTCGGCGAATACTACACGAATATACTAATTTCTGCTTGAGTTCATACGAATTGAGGTAAGATTTTATAGTTTTACGTTTTATATATATTTGGTATTTTCGAATCTATTAATTTTATGAAATCTAAAAGCTATTTTTGTGAAGTTTAACTAGAATAAGTATAATATAATCGAATATAGGCTTAATATTGATCATATTTGTGAATTATGCCTTAGAAATTCATGTTTTAGAGTTGCAAATATGATCAGATTCGAGGATGTTATGATCAGATTCGAAAATGCATAGATCAGACTCGAAATGGTGTTAAATTCGAAAATACCTATATAGATTCGAAAGTTGTGTATGGTTCGAATCTAGTCACTTAGATTCGAGGCTATGTATGATTCGAATCTATGTGTTCGAATCTAGAAATGTGCATCGAGTCTAAGTCTTAAATTCGAATCTATATGCATGCTAGTATCGAATCTAATCTCATTGTCTCGAATGTGTATAAGCTTCGAATCTAATCATTAGATTCGAATGAGCCCCTCTTCGAATCTATGATATTCGAATCTATTCCTTTTAATTCAAAATCTGATTTTTGTTCCAAGTCTAAAGATGAAATATGAACAAACAAAGTTATCAGAATCAGATAAAATAAAGATTTTAACGACTAAAGAAATGATAATAATGATATGATATTAATATGATATGATATGATAATTCTGGACAGGTTCAGTGAAATTCTGAACATTTAGACAAAGATTTTAAAAAGATTTAAAGCGGGTCAGAGACTTGATTTGACAGAGAACAGATTGATAAAATCCTGAGATAACTCAGGTGGCAGATTCATATATCTGTTTGACCAAGACCCAACACTGTGAGTTATAGATATTCAAATTGAACATGCAAAGATCCGTTTGAGATATATTGATGCTGTTACATTATTGACATTCATCTATCAGCTGGATTGAGACCTGTGCACACCATGGATGGGTGTTGCCCAGTGAATCATGATAGCTATTTGCTTATCATTTCATATTGCATTTATTAGCGCTTCAGACTTTGCTTTATGATTGTTGCTATCATGACTTCTAAGACTTATGCTTACTACAATGATCAGACTTGATAAGATTTGTTCAGCTTGACTAGCCCTTATGGTCTATTGTTCTAGACCCGGCTATTCCACCAGTTCTCACGAACTTGGTAATGACCTCCGATGTTCGGCCATGTTGACCTACTGGTAGCTAGCCCAGTATGTGGCTGATCCCCACGATATAAGCGTGAGTGTGGTTTGAACATCATCCGATCTTAAGATATTATATCTCAATCATGATGAGGGCTGTAGCGGCAGCCAAGACTTATCACGCTTAGAATTATGACTCCGCTTGACACGCATGTTAATATTGAAAATCTATAAACTCACTAAGCTTTGCTTACAGATGTTGCTTTACTATTTTACAGGAAAAAGCAAAGGAAAGTCACCTGCCGGACCTAGTTCTTAGGTCTTACACGATCAAGACAGAAGTATCATAGACCTCTACTCAACGATCTCATTTTGGTACTAATTGGATGATGATATTGTGGTGATCTGGGTAGATTTCTTTTGATAATATATGATGACATAAACTAGATTAGACTTGTGCCCTTTATAAGTTTAATTTAAAACTTAATCTGTATTAAACTTAAATCTTAATAGCATGTACTGTAATTTTATTATTCCGCAATTTAATTACTCTATCTTAGTTTGATTGATATCGTATTGCATGATGTGGGACCTAGACTGGTGAGAACTGCCTCGAAAGGGGTGGTCTTCACAGGTTTGATTAATAATCTCCCCCTCAGATGCAGAACAGGTTTGACTGAGGCCTTTTTGGGCGTAACAAGGTTTCAACCAAGAGGAGGGAATCGATTACAATGAGGTGTTTGCGCCAGTAGCAAGGTTGGAAGCAATTCATTTGTTTCTGGCTTTTGCTTCCTTCAAGGGCTTTAAGGTATATCAGCTAGACGTTAAGAGTGCTTTCCTCTATGGGAAAGTGAAGGAACTGGTGTATGTAGAACAGGCGCCCGGGTTTACAGATCCGAAATATCCAGCAGAGCATATCGATAAGATAAGGCTCTGTATGGATTGCATCAAGCACCAAGGGTGTGGTACGAGACTCTGTCCAACCATCTGTTAGAAAATGGGGTTGAAAGAGGAAGGATAGACAGTACGCTGTTCGTTAAGCGAAAGGGAGAACACTTCATCTTGGTACAAGTGTACGTCGATGATATCATCTTTGGATCATCAGACGAGCAAATGTGCAAGGATTTTGAGAAGGTGATTAAGTCAAAATTCGAGATGAGTGCAATGGGTGAGTTGAATTTCTTTTTGGGTTTGCAAGTTGACCAGAAGAAGGAGGGGATGTTTATCCATCAGAGGAAGTATGTCTACGACATATTAGAGCGCTTCGGGATGGAAGGGACAAAACTGACAGCTCATTTCAGCACGCCGATTCAAGTGAATCACAATCTCGGACCGGGTACTGAAACTGATACCGATGTGGATCCGACGTTATATCGGGCCATGATTGGATCACTTATGTATTTAACTGCTTCAAGACCTGACATTATGTTTGCTGTGTGTATTTGTGCTAGGTTTCAAGCTAATCCGAAAGAGATGCACATGAAAGCTGTGAAGCGGATTCTACGATACCTCAAGTCGAAACCGAAGCTGGGACTTTGGTATCACGCGGAGGGAGATCTGCAATTGGAGGCGTTCACGGATTCAGACTACGGAGGATGCAGCTTGACGCGCAAGTCAACAACTAGAGGTTGTCAATTCCTTGGAGGGAGACTCGTTACTTGGCAATGCAAGAAACAGACGTCGGTAGCCGTGTCAACGTGCGAGGCCGAGTATGTTGCTGCTGGTAGTTGCTGTTCACAGGTTCTGTGGATACAACAACAATTGCGGGATTACGGTTTGGCTTACACTCAAACTCCTATTAGGATAGATAACCAATCTACAATTGCTATAACAAATAATCCAGTTAAACACAGTAAAACCAAGCACATAGACATAAGACATCATTTTATACGTGATTGTGCTGAAAAGAACTTAATCAAGCTGGTAAAGTGGCAACGGATGATAATAATGCTGATTTATTTACCAAAGCTTTTGATAAGTCACGGTTTGAGTATTTGATTCAACTAAATGGAATGCGTAACCCAGAGTGAATTAACCTTAGTAGAATTTTTATTTCCTTTTATAGCAGTAGTCTTTCGGTCTTTTTATAGTAAGTTTAGTAAATTAGGATAGTTTCTATTTTTAGTAACTTAGTAGTTTATATTATTTTCTTGCTATTACTTATGAAAAACAAAAGCAAAAAGAGAGAAAACCATAAAAAATTAAAAAAACAAAAAAAAAGAGAATATCAGAAAAAGAGTTAAGTCTTAGATGTATAGGTTCAAAGTGACGAAAATTAGCACAGTCGTTACAAACTCTAAGTGTTTAGGCTTTCACACATAATGCACCTAAAATTCTAAGTGTTATACATTATACTAGTTTGATGTGTTGGTAGACATAATACATAGAGGGGGTCTCAAGGCTAATAAAATATTCAAGAAAAGTCAAACGTGTCACTAACTTAGATGTGTGACCTATCGGTCTTAATTTTTATGTTAAAGACATAAAAACTTTGATCATAAACGAGGTATGCAAACTTTCTGGGGATGTATAGCACCATCAAATACATCTTAAAATGGAAAGCATAGAAAAAATCATACTGAATTGAGAGTCAAAAACACGTAACTCTGTTGTACGTAAGTACAGACCTGTTGCCTCTGTTTTGATTCGGGTTAGCAAGATAAGTCGCTTTGTTGTACGTCGGTACAAACCTGTCACCGCTGTCTTGCTAGCTTTTAAAAATAAACCTTAAGACAAACTAAGACACTTTGTTGTATGTAAATACAGACCTGTGTCCGATTTCTGCCTTTTAAAGAAAGTTTGCAATACCAAAAAGTTATAATCATTGTGTGTATGCCTTGATCATAAAAGTATGTCTATGTATAAGTCACGTAAGATAATTTCATGATAAATAAAAAGGCCAAGGGATATTCCAAAATGTAACATGTTTAAATGGACAAAAATACCAACAATCGGCTAGAAATGTATGTCACGACAAACAATCAAAGGAATCAAAAATTCCTAAGTGTGAAAGTTTAACTACTAAAAGTGCGTATTTGACACCGCTATCTGATTGAACCTTTCTTTGATTATACTCGTCAAAAATATTCTGTTAAGTTTTTAGTATAGGTTGTGAATTTTAAATAATGTAGTATAGTCTAAGTTTAATTTTTGTTCAAAATTTTAAATTTAATTTATTTTAATTTTAATTTTAATTTTATTTTTAGTTTATTTTATTTTATTTTATGTTTACTTAGAAAAAAGATCAAATTACTGATGGTGCATTCATAGTTGAATAAAATAAACATTGCGTGAAAATCTTGTGCTTAGGGTAAAAGATTTGGCATAGTTTATTCCGTTACTCGAATAGGTTGAAAAGGTTGAAAAAGTTGAATTTATTTCAAAAAATTTCAAAATTTTCAAAAGTTTCAGATTGAATTTGAGTCTAAGCCAAACTCGAATGTGGCAGGGCCTCGAGTTTGTCAGTACATTCTCGAATGGCAACAAACTCGAAGGTTGTTGGTATAAATAGGTCAACACTGATGGTCATAAATCACCTACCTTCGATATTGATCCTTCGAGTTTATCTGAGCGATTTCGAATCTGTTCCTCGAGTTTACCGTTTTCGAGATTCTTACTATTTGTCGAGTTTCTGTTGGTATAATCAAGTGCTTTATACAAGATTTAGGTAGTTTTATACTCCATTTAGGCCAAAATTATTGGATTTTGATGTTTTATTGGTAGAAAGTTTGTTTTTCAAAATTACAAACTTTGAACCGGTGAAAAGTCAAATTGATTACAAATATCATTGATTAGAACCTAGTAGGACTAATAGATGTGATTTTCTAAGTCTAACATGGTTTAAATCTTGGATTTTTGTGATGATAGTGGCCGACTCCTTCGAGTTTGTTCTTGGCCAGTTTCGAGTTTGTCACTAAACTCGAAAAGGTCATTAAACTCGAATGAGTGTTC
Source organism: Centrapalus pauciflorus (assembly GCA_020465985.1). Taxonomy (NCBI): domain Eukaryota; kingdom Viridiplantae; phylum Streptophyta; class Magnoliopsida; order Asterales; family Asteraceae; genus Centrapalus; species Centrapalus pauciflorus. Next base: position 194,763 of record JAANYP010006633.1, on the reverse strand, counting down.
ATTCGAAATTGTTAATTCGAATTTGACATTATATTTGAATTATTTAATTAAAATTCTAAATTAAACTTGTAGAAATTCATAAGTGTTGGATTTTGTTCTTATACAAGTTCAAAATAAAACAAATTTGAATTTAAACAAGTTTATCTCTTTTTAATAATTCTAATATTTTATTTGCTATTGTACAGACATGCTATTCATGAGGCTCAAGGTTTTCGCCAGATGGTGGATTTTTTGGTGGGATCCAGGATTTCCTACGCGCTGTCTCACAATATTCAAATTGTTATCCCTTACTTGCGTCAGTTTTATGATCACCTGCAAGCGGATTGTACTGTTACTCCAAAAGTTTTGAGGACAAAGATTGCAGGTCATCCTTTGGTATTTTCAGCTGACATGCTACACCAAGTGCTACAGCTAGGCACTCAAGAGCAAGAGGATGGGCCAATTGACTTTTAGTTGTCAATCAGGCAGGCCGCTTTTGTGAGAATGGGGTATAGTCTGGATGTCACGAAGTCGTCATATATGAAAAGTGGGCTTATTGGACAATGGAGGTATTTAGCGCATGTCTTCATGGTATGTTTTGCGGCAAAGAAGGCCGGTTTTGATTATATTGTGTCAAAGATCCAGTCGGGGATGATTGCGTTAGTCTACAATCAAAAATTCAGCTTTTCGGAAATGTTCTTTTCTGAGTTTGTTCATCAAATAACAGCTCCAGAAAGAGAAAGATTTTTGTTATATCCACGCTTCGTGATGATGCTGATCAGACACTTCTTACCAAATCTACCACAGCTCAATGAAATTCAGAGTGTTGCGGTCATCGACAAAAGAATATTTGCCGATTGTTCATCTCATCGAGGAAGGTTGGCTATTCCAGTGGAGGGACCATTGTTTGGTGCTGTAATCGATCCTAATTTTGTAGTCCCTGAAGATGCCAACTAGGCAGGGGATGTGCAGGTTGAACAGCAACAGCAACCCCCGCAATAGCGACAGCAACAACCACGCCCTCAACAACAGAGGAGAAGACAAAGGCCATCCGCGAGACAAAATCAGGCAGATAGGCCTTCTACAAGCCAAGCTCAAGAGCCGGAAGAGGTTGGACCTTCGAGTGCACCATCTGAATCTAATCCGATATTTCAAACGTTGCAAGAGATTTAGGCAGCAGGTCCGAATGCTAATGAGGAAATCACGGATGAACTAGTTGGAGATCTATTGGAGCCTACAGAAGGAGAAGTGTATGTTTTTAAACAAATAGATGACTATCAACCAGCGCCAGAAGGCGAAGCCGTCTCAACTTCTGATTCCGAAGAAACTGAGGAGATTGAGGTGGAGGCCCCAGATATTGTAACTGCAGATCCGTCCATTCAAATAGGGACATATGGATCACGTTTAGTTGTGACTGAGGAAGAGGTTAGAAGGAAAAGATCTTCAGGGGAGTCAGACGACTCAGATTATGAAGAAGAGGAGGTAGCACCTTTGGTACATCGACAAAGGGCCAAACGCCATAGGTTCATGCAGGGAGCTTCCTCGGCCTCTGCTTCCCAGCCAGAAATACCTCAACGTCCACCCGTTCAAACAACCATTCCACCACCACCACCACCTGTTGAACCATACATTCCCTCGCCAATCATTCCAACTCCCATACAATCCATACCATCCACATCATCCACTTTCACAGACAATCAACGGTTTTCTGAGCGAAAAAGCAAGGTCGACTTCCAACAAGTCCAAATCTTTGGTCTGACTAAGGCTCTCGGTGAAATTTAAGCTCATAATGCAAAAATAGACAACGAGAATGCTGAGTTGAAGAGAGCAGTTGGAAAAATGGAGGAAGAAAATCTAGAGCTAAAGACCTTTGTTTCCGATCAAGCTACCGAGATTCGATCAATGCGATCCCTTATTGAGCAATTATTGAAAAATCTAAAGGCTCAGGGGGAGAGGAGTTGTCGGGATTAGGAGGAGCTGCCAAGGGGTGGAGATGATGACGGCAATGATCCCAGTGCACAAAAAGATAATGAGCCAGTAGATTTTTCTGCTGCTCAGCATGCTGAGGTTCAGGGGGAGCCGAGTCAGTCGGGAGCTGCAGGAGGTGAGGCTAGTTCCTCAAAAGTCACAGAGTCTGAGATACATGAAATGATTGAAGCATTAATGGATATCGATGAAGACCCTCCAGACTTTGGTTTTGATTTCGAGGACGAAATGGAAGATTTAGAAGAAGGAGAGTTTGTGCCTGAGGATATTGTTGATTGGCAATCTGACGATGAAGTGATAGAAGACAAGGACGATAATGTCAACGAGGTGATCATAAATTTACACAACCTATCACGGAGTTGTATGTGCGCAATAATCACAATGTGATTGATATAGACGAGATCAAGATAGCCTCGGTCGATGATTCTGAATTTGAGAGAGTAGAAAAAGAGCCTTCCAGGGCCGATTTACTGAATCTATGGTTCAAGAAGGAACAAAAGAAGGAAAAGCCGAAAATGAATAAGAAGATGAGGGTTCTCGGTGCAGAAAATCTCTCTGGAGGCATTATAAGCTGGTTCTTTGACCGAGAACTGTAGCTGTTCATATTAAAAAGGAGAGATGGTCTACAATACCTAAGGCGAACACTTAAAGTTTTCAATACTTTGCCGAAGGTTGAAGTGAAAGAATTGGCATGGGAAGAGCTGATTAATATTGGTGACGACCCTTATGCTGAAGTTATTGCGAGAATTATTATGAAAGAGGGTCGGTCAGGGAAATTTGAAAGGCTCAAGCCAAGAACTGGGAAGAGAGTAGAATGGTATACAAGCCTGTAAGATGTTTGAAGAGAGTGCCAATGAAGATGATGCCACAGGATGTTTTGAGCAACATGAAGTGGTGGTACGTTGATAATGAAACTGCTGAAACAATCATGGAGGATCAAGACGAGAAGGTCATTTTGAAGGTATATGATCCACTGCATTTGATAAATCTATCAAAGGACGACCTACAGAAGCTGAATGATCAGCCTATCTTCTTTCATGAAGGTTGGAGATCTGATGCTAGGAAGTATCAAAAGGTAGTGAAAGTATGTATAGATGCAGGTTTATATGCTGGTAGTAGTATATATAGTTCTAGTACTTAGTCAAAATAGTTAGTTAGAAGCTATCGTCAAGGGGGAGTCTGTTGGTACACCCTGTGTGACGATAGCAGTCTAAGTGTTCTAGCATTTTGGTTCAAGTAATATTACAAAGTATTGGATATTAACGAGTGTTTGATATATGTGTTTATATATGTTTGATAGTTATTGATTGTATGTTTGAACTTGATGTAATGTATTACAAGAAGTTCAAACATAAAGTTCAAAGATAATTTCAAACATAAGCTAAAACATAAGTTCAAATATAAGTTTAATATGTGAAATTCGAATTTAGAATAAATTCGAATTTGTCATTTGATGAATTTCGAATTTGTAGTAAATTCGAATGAATCCTATAAGGCAGATTCGAGATTGTCAAGGGGACAAACTCGAATGGGCCTTGGGCCTGATTCGAGTTTGGCCCATGACAAACTCGAATGAGCCTCTATAATTAGGGATTAACTCGAATCATTAAGAGACTTTTGCAAAATTCGTGTGACATTAAGCAAAAGGGCGAATTCGAGTTTATCAGTATTGAGAGTGTTAGTTCGGAGAGAATCATCTCGTAGGTGCGTTCGTCGTCATCCGTACAGCGTTGTGATAGTCTCCGTGTTCCGTGTGAGTGTGATATCCGTTAAGCCGTTAACGAGGATTCCGCACTTGTTGACGGTGTCACATCTAGATAGATCTTTGTAGTGCAAGACCTTACACCCTCAACTCGTCCCCTCTACAACTCTCCCCTTGAGCGGCATGATCTTTCAATAGCTGCTCCAAAAGGGCCTGAAGAGTTGCAATTTGTTGTTGTTGGGCAGCCACTATCTAATCTAGATTTGCATAATGTTGTTGTAGATCTTGGACTGCCCTTGTAAGTTGAAGTATTTGGACTGATTGGACACCAACTTGAGTTTTTAGTTGAAGAATACTTTGGGTGTCATTCAGTATCGATGTGTATGTAGTGGTGGTGGTAGTTTCTTGTGGAATGGTGGTTGATGTGGAAGGCATAGATTGATCTAGACGTTGTCGCTTTGCCCGTTGATGCCTTGCAATCAAAGCGTCTACATCTGGAACATATTCCTCATCAGCCTTATCTTCATCTCTGAGATGGAATGATTGCGGTTGTTCAGTTTGAGACGGCAGAATAAGTCTAGATTCATAACGACCTAGATTCGTTGTTGGCTTTGCCGCCTCCATGACGTCATTAGCATTATCTGAATCTGTCTCCGACTATGTGTCAACAGCCACAGTAGCATCTTCCGACTGATAATTGTCAATATCTTCAAAAATATTGCTTGGAGCTTCTTCAGGATGGAAGATATCTTGAATCAATCCCTCAGCAATAGCTTCCTGAGCTGCTCCCTCCTGTGCAAAAATGTCTTCTAATGCCTCTTGCCTCGGATCAACTTGTGCTACTGGAGTAGTAACCACAGATGACAGTGCTGACCTAGGCGGAGATTTGACGGGAGCTGCTGCTTCTTGAGCCACTGCCTGACGTGGTGGCTCGTCTTCTATCCATGCGTCTACAGCTGGAGCAACAAAATCAAGATCAAGCAGAGCTCCGAACAATGGAGTGATCTGCGGACGAACATTCTCAGCCCTACGCTGACTATGACTTTGGCAATCCGCGAAGATTCTCTTATCGACAACGACCTCAGGAGACAGTGGCAAGTCCGGTAAGAAGTGTCGAATTATCATCATTTGATGCACAAACTCCGCAAAATTCGAAAAGCTATAAGGCTTATTATAAACTAGCGAGATCATCTCGGACTGAAGCTTGGATGTCATTGAATCAAAACCTGCCTTCTTAGGTGCAAACAAACTAGGAGAACATGCATCAGATACCTCCTAGGCCAATCAATCCACTCTTGACATATGATGCTTTGGCCAAATCATGCGCATAACCCATGCGTTGAAATGTTGCTTTCCTTATAGGAGCTGGGAAGTCAATCGGTCAGCTTTCTTGAGCCTAAGAACCCAGATGAAGAATAATTCGCAGATCGTCAGCTGAGAGCATATTCTGTTGTCCGTTAACTGTCACTCGAAGGACCTGGGGCATCACAGATGTATCCAGATGTAGGGTACTCCAGAATTGTCAAATGTACTGAATCATAAGAGTCGGACTGTGAATCAGTGCATATACCACGCGAGATCGCATTAAAACTTCCAATTTCCCTGAATTGCCCTGCCTCTAAAGCATGGAGGTCAATATTGACCACCATATTCTGCTTGTTGAAAAAAGCACGGTCTGTCATTCCTGCACATGCAATAAACAGTTTGAATACGAAATACTGAATTTTGAACAAAAATAAGTACGTACAAACTTATTGCGGCTACGAACTTATGGATATTTTGTAATAAGTTCGTCTATCCAGTAAGTTCGTACGAACTTGTTTGATGAACAAGTTCGTTGTCGGCGACTTTAACATAAAAACTCTAGATCTAACACCTTTTAGACTTAATCAAATCATGAAACTAGTCCTAAAATGTTCTAATCGAGTTTATAGAGATTCCTTTTTAAGTGTTAGTCTTAAACTTAGAGTTGGTAACCCTATGGTTTTCGGTTAACTACACCTAAAATACACGATAAAAAATCCGTTTAAAGTCCCAAATATTACTTACTTAGTTGTTTGTGAGTTAAATCAACAGTAACTAAGTGTAAGTTCGAGGTGGAATAGTAGGATCTTCGTGGAACATAAACAGAATCGTAGAATATACGAAAAGTTCATAATCGCTGAGTAAGTATTTAATCGCCTGTATAAGTTCGTGAGGAAGTAACATCGTGAGTAGGTGAATGAATTTAATGATTTTGCACTATTTATAGGCCCACCTACTACGAACATAGCTTACTTAAGTTCATACGAACTTAAGTTCGTACGGACTTAGATTCCACCAACTTAACTAGAAATTTTGAAAACTTAGAAAAATTTCCATCTTTTTCAACATTTTCAACTTTTCACCTTTTTCAACTTATTACGGATCATTTCACTTTAAGCAAACAATTTATCACACATCTTTTGTTCTCCAACTAAAATACATCCTAGTATCTGACCTATATCCTATTTATTTAAACTTTATCTAGAAAACTAAAATTTAAATTAAATTAAATTAAATTAAATTAAATTAAATTAAATAAGATAGAAACAAAATAAAGTAAAAAATTAAATCAAAAATAAATTGCAAGAATAAAATAAACACACTAACTATTTTTGCGAGAGAGTCGTAGAAGTTCCAATCAGATAGTTTTGTCAACTCACTTTCGGTGTTGCACTTTTCACACCTTGGAATTTTTGATTCCCTTTATTGTTTGTTGTAACATACATACCATGTCGATTGTCGGTATGTTTGTCCACTCAAACACTCAACACTTAGAATTTTCCTTTGGCCTTTTTATTTATCAAGCAATTACCTTATGTGTCCCACACTTAGACATACTTCTGTGATCAAGACAGACGTACAATTATTATGACTTTTCGGTATTTGCGAATCATCTTTAAAAGGCAAACTTCGGACATAGTTCTGTATTTACATACAACAAAGTGTCCTAGTTTGTCTTAGGGTAGAGCATACTTCTTTTATTTTAGCCAAGACAGCGATGACAGATCTGTACTTGCGTACAACAAAGTGACATATCTTGCTATATTGAGTCAAAACAGCGGTGACAGGTCTGTACTTATGTACAACAAAGCGACATGTCTTGACTCTTTTTACCTTTTATGTTTGCTCTTTTTTAAGATGTATTGAGATGAAGCCATACACCCCCAGACTGATTTACTTACCTTATTCATCATTATTGTGTGTGAGCCTCTAACACAAATATTAAGACCTTTTGGTCGTACATCTAAGCTAGTTCCACATATGACAATTTCTTGATTGTTTTATTAGCTTTTAAGAAAACCTTCATGTTTTATGCCTACCAACATATCAGAACATGAACATGTATTTCAGTTTGATTTTATAGTGCGTTATGTGTGAAAGTTTAACACTTAAAGTTTGTTAGAGTGTGTTAAATTTCGTCATGTAGAACCTGTAACTCTAAGACTTCTCTCTTTGTTTTCATTTTTCTCTTTTTTTTGAATTTTTCATGCTTTTCTCTCTCTTTTTTTGAGTAAATTAACTAATAAGACAAACTATAACTTTAAAAAATTAAAAGAATGATTATCTACTAAGGTCAGGATACTCTGGATTACACATCCCATTTAGTTGGACTAACAACTCAAAGTGTGATCTATCAAATGCTTTTAAGAACAGATTCGCATTGTTGTCTTCCGTTGGAACTTTTACCAAATTTATCAAGTTTTTCTCAGCACAGTCACGAATAAAATGATGTCTTATATCTATGTAAGGTCTTCACACTACAGATCTATCTAGACGCGACACACACCAACGAGTGCGGAATCCTCGTTAGCGGCTTGACGGATATATCACACTCACGGAACACGGAGACTACCACGGCGTTGTAAGAACGACTACGAACGAACCTACGCGATGATTCTCTCCGAAAACACACACAGATTGCTGATAAACTCGAGATCGCCTTCTGCTAATCATACACGAAATTCTGCAAAAGTTATCTAATCATTCGAGTTAATCGCTAATTATAGAGACCTATTCGAGTTTGTCATGGGACAAACTCGAACCAGGCCCAAGGCTCATTCGAATTTGTCCACATGACAAATTCGAATTTACCTTCTATGCTAAATTCGAATTTACCCTAAATTCGAATTTTACATGTCAAACTTCTATTTGAATATATGTTTTAACTTATGTTTGAATTAATCTTTGAACTTTATGTTTGAACTTCTTGTAATACGTTACACCAAGTTCAAACATACAAACAGTAAATATCAAACACATAAAATCACATATATCAAATACTAGTTAATACTCAAAACCTTGTAGCATGACTTACACGAAATGCTAATACAACTTAGACTGCTATCGTCACACAGGGTGTGCCAACAATCTATGTGCTTAGTCTTACTGTGCTTTACCTGATTATTGGTTATTGCAATCGTGGATTGATTGTCTATCCTAATAGGAGTATGAGTATAAGCCAAACCGTAATCCTACGATTGTTGTTGAATCCATAGAACCTGTGAATAGCAACTCCCCGCAGCTACATATTCGGCCTCGCATGTTGATACGGCTACCAAAGACTATTTCTTACATTGCCAGGAGACCAGTCTCCCACCTAGGAACTGACAACCACCCGTTATTGACTTTCTATATAGCTGCACCCTCCATAATCTGAGTCAGTGTAAGCTTCCAATTACAGATCTCCATCAGCATTATAACAAAGTCCCAGCTTCGGTATCGACTTCAGATATCGTAGAATCCGCTTCACAGCTTTCATGTGCAACTCTTTGGGGTTAGCTTGAAACCTGGCACAAATACAAACTAGAAAATATTATGTCAGGTCGAGAAGCAGTTAAATATATAAGTGACCTGATCATGGCCCGATATAATGTCGGAGCCACATTAGTATCACTATCGGTACCTGGTACGAGATTGTGATTGACTTGAATTGGAGTACTGAAATGTACTGTAAGCTTTGTTCCTTCCATCCTGAAGCGATCTAATATCTCATAGACATACTTCGTCTGATGAATGAACATGCCCTCCTTTCGTTGTTCAACTTGTAATCCCAAAAAGAAGTTCAGCTCTCCCATCGCACTCATCTCAAACTTGGACTTCATAACATTCTCAAAATCCATGCACATTTGTTCATCTGACGACCTAAAGATGATGTCGTCCACATAAACTTGTACCTGTAAGAAATCATCATCTTTCTTTTAAATGAACAGTGTATTATCTATTCACCCGAACCCATTTTCCAAGAGATACGTAGACAGTGTCTCGTACCACGTCCTAGGAGCCTGATGTAACCCATACAGAGACTTATCCAATTTATATACTCTATCTGGATACTTGGGATCAGTAAACCATGGCGGTTGCTCGACATACACCAATTCCTTCACTTTCCCATACAAGAAGGCACTCTGGACGTCTAGCTGATAAACTGTGAAGCCTTTGAAGGATGCAAATGCTAGAAACAATCGAATAGCTTCAAGCCTCGCTACTGGCGCAAACACCTCATTGTAATCTATCCCTTCTTCTTGGTTGAACCCCTTGACTACAAGTCTTGCCTTGTTACAAGAAACGATGCCTTGATCATCCCTTTTACACTTAAAGACCCATTTGGTCCCTATTGCAACTTCTCCTCGAGGCAAAGGCACTAACTTCCAGCTTTTTGTACTGTGAGAGTTCCTCTTGCATTGCTTGAACCCAAGAATTATCCTTCAGAGCCATTTGTACATTCTTCGGCTCAAGTTGTGAGATGAAACAAGAGTATAGACAAGTGTGAAATGCCTCGGAGTCATTGATCATCGATTAAAACACTATGTTACTATTCACATTGCTCCGAGTTCTCACAACGGCATTTGGATTACTAATGATGTCTTCAATAGGATGATCCTTATTTACTCTCGATGTTTCAACTGCATCGACATGAAGATTGTCTCCCAAATTAGATCCAATTTCTCCTAATGGGGGTGTGACTTCAGACGGAACATCCTCCTCACGATCACTGTCTTCTGAGGTTGGACTGTTTATCAGATTCTCATCCGTAGGAATCAAAGGTTCTTCATTTGATGGGGACCCGTCTTCTTTCGATTGCTTATTTTCAGATGCCGTGGGAATGCTTGAATGGGAAAAGACTCTACCCTCGTCATTAAGAGTTAGTGTTGAGAAGTCATTCTCCATAGTTCCTGCATCACCACTTAAAGGAATGTTAAACGATTCAAACACAGAATCATAATCAAAAAACCATTCTGTACCAATTTGGGGTTCATGTGAATAACTGGTTACATCAATGTTAAACACAATTTCTACATTACCAGTATTTTTATTAAAAACCGTTTTGTTTGGTGAATTTGGGACATAACTTAGGAAGTATCCTTCGTCTGCATTTTCACCAAACTTAGGTTGATGTTTCATTTTTAGCAAAGTACATGGCACCCCAAATGGTTCAAACTCATAATAGGTTTTGTTCAAAGATTTGACAGTAAGGACTTTGTTTAGCACATGACATGCGGTATTCACTGCCTCCCCCCAAAACATTGTGGGAAGCTTTGAATCCGATACCATAGTCCTTACTGCCTCAATCAACGTCCTGTTTTTCCATTCTGCCACCCTAGTTTGTTGTGGCTCATAAGATGCACTAAATTGATGCACTATGCCTTTAGTTAGGCAATATACACTAAATACTGCATTTTTGAACTCTGTTCCATTATCAATTCTGATACGTTATACCCTTTTCCCATATGAGTTCTCAACTTGGTCTAAGAACCCAATCAGCGTGCCTGCTGTCTCGTCCTTTGTACCTATAAAGAAAACCCTAGAAAAATGTGAGTAATCATCAGTAATAACTAAACAATACCAACTCCCACCTATACTCCTTTTTTTGATTGGGCCGAAAAGATCCATATGCAACAAGTCAAAGGTTGAGGAGATTGACATCTGAGTCTTCGATTTGTGTGCTTTCTTATGTTGTTTCCATTTCTTGCACGACACACACTTATCCTGAAACTAGAAGCTCTTCAGTGGAACACCTTTCATAATGCCATTTTTCGTGATGAAACTCATCTTCCTTAAGTGCAAGTGTGCCATTCGCCTGTGCCACAGCAAGGATTCTGACTCTGAAACTTTGGACAACAAACAGGTTGACCCCATCGAAGATTCTGCTATGGTCATGTCCAACATATACAAATCGTTCTTCCTTGGAGCCCTCATCCTTATCCATTCTTTTGGAATCTCAAATCCAGGCTTTAGCACCAGCGCTTCCTTCTCAGTAAAAAGCACAGAGTGTTGTTTATCAAAAATTTATGAGACACTAATGAGATTTTGATTAAGGTTATCTACATTGTAGACCTGCTCGAGTGTGATTTTCCCATTAGACTGTGCTTATCCCAGTGATATCGCCTCCTTTAGTCCCAGCAAATGCGACAAATCCTTTATACGCACTTTTGAAGTCTATCAGTAGACTTCTTTCCCTAGTCATGGGTCGAGAGCGACCACTATCAACGAACCACTTGTTGTTCAGACCTGTAGTTAACTCCTTCACATAAAATAAAACACATTAGTTATAACTGGGAACCCAAGCCATGACTGACTTGGTAATAACATTCTCATCCACAAACTTGAACTCTTTCAAATACCCATCTCTCCTTTCAGGTGACTTGGGATTTTGAGCAAGAACCGGTTGTGAAGCTGAGTGATTAATATCCACTCTTGGCCTTTGGTTTATCTTTTGTTGTGGAGTCCTAGAGTAGTTTTTGTTACAATGCATTTCAGTGTTATAACTCTGGGCTCTACCAGGTGTCTGATGTCTGTTAGGAGTATGAGACCTAACTGGAGTATAACTCCTCTTAGGAGTGATTCCTAATGACAGGTTGGGGGCCAGACCTTGATAGACTTGGGAATCTATTCGGTGAATTCCTAGGTCCTTCATTTTGTCTGTTTGACACCTATGGTGGTTTACTACCTACTCGTGATGTCACATTCGAGTTCTTCTCTAAATTTTGAGAACTACTAGTGCTTGCAGTACTAGGCAGTGTTTTCAAGGTTTGTTGTTCTTGTTTCCCTATGATTGGTGTAGACTCTGGTTTCTTATAGGGACAACCTGATGCAACATGACCTTTTTCATGACATTTAAAGCAAGACATTTTGTCAATAGATTTCTTTTAAGCACTCTTTGACTTACAGGTCTCACAAATGTCCTTTTGGTTTGTATCAACAACTTTGTTCAACTCCTCTTGTTTATTATCACTATGAGTTTTAGCTTCTTCTAGTTTTGACACACTACTAGACTGCACAAACTTTACCGTTTTCTTAACCTGAGAAGCGGTTGTAGACACCTTAGCTGTTGACACCTTATCTGACTCAGTTACCTTTACTTCCTCTGATTTAACCGTTTCCTTGGTTTCATCCTGAGGAGTAGGAACATAGTTGCTGTTGAAAGGCGAAGGCAGATCCTGATATCCTAGGCCAATTGGTTTTCTAGATTGTCTCTGCGAATCTAAGATTTTGCCTAAGTTCAAGGATGAGTTCCGAAACTTCTCAATTTTACTATTAGCCTCAGCAACCTTAACCCTAGCTTCTGCTAATTCTACAACTTTATGGGTGATCTCCTTAGTCAGTGTTTCTGCATGCTTATAAATTAGTTCCATCCTGACACATTGTTTGCTTAATTTGTCTTTCAGAACTATTACATCTTGAGCATCTGCTTTCATTTTTGCCCTAAGATCTTCCTTAATATCTAATAGACTAGCATTTTCAGATTTTAAAGATTGAATTTGAGCTGTCATGGATGAATGTGATTTTAGCACTAAATTCAATTTATCATTTATAGTAGTACATAAAAAAAACATAGATCATGAAGAGTAGAAAAGTTGAGAGTTACCTTTTTCCGATCTGATTCGAAGTTAGCCATCCGAGCTACAAACTCCAGAGTAGTCAGCTCCTCAGATTTTTCCAGCACCAATGGATTTGTGTCAAACTGTTGGGTATCCTCCTTCTATTCCTCTTCAGCTCCACCATCAGTCTCAGTCACTTAAGCCATAAAAGCTCTAGTGTTTGTCTCCGGATGAGAATTCCAATCATAAGTACCATCTAACTGCTTGTTAGAAGATACATTCGTTAGTAACACAGCCACTGAAGCTTGATTCCCTGAACTGGTTGAATTCTGTCATCCCGGATTCTTATAGTTTTCCATCTTTGCTCTCTTACATTCTCTCGCAAAATGTCCTAACCCCTGACAGTTGTAACACTTTACTTTCGACTTATCAAAACCCACATTGCTCACACTAAGGTTTCTCGCACTTCGTTTCATGAATCTCTTCACCCTCTGTGTGACCATGGCCAGTTGCCATTGAAGATCCATCTTTTCTAGATCATCAGGATCTACATGGTCATAATCCTCCTCTCATAGAGTCGGATCATTGATCTTTCCTTGAATACAATTGTCGTATGCCGCTACAAACGAAGTCAGAAGCTTTAGTTGCTCCTCTGCTGACTTAGCACTCATAGGCATTTTTGTGTATCCATGAGATGAACGTCCTGATTTTTGTGGTTGGTCATCTGGTTTTGAAAACCCTAGAAAGGCCCTACCATTAGATTCTTCTGCTTCTACAGGTATGCCTTCTTCTTCACCAGAATAGAACGTTGCAGCCCCCAACTTAGATACACTAGAAGTTGATGGCTTAGACTTCCCGAAGTACATTTCAGGATCCTGTACCTGATCGTATTCCATCTCCTTCTTTTGTATTTTAAAGTTATAAGCCCTTAATGTTCCGATAACTTCCTTAAGAGTGAGAGTGCCCAACTTATCTTGATCATGCTTGATCAAAGCCGTGTACATTTCCCACTTAGCCGGTAACGCATCTAAAAGTTTCTCAATCTTTTCAGATTCCTGATAATCAACTCTGTGATTATCCAGCTCGGTCAAGATATGATAAAATCGAGTGATCAAATCCCTCAGTGTTCCGATAACTTCTTCAAAGATGAGAGTGTCCAGCTTATCTTGATCATGCTTGATCAAAGCCATGTACATTCCCACTTAGCCGGTAACGCATTTAAAAGTTTGTTAATCTTTTCAGATTCTTGATAATCAACTCTGCATTAATCCAGCTCGGTCAAGAGATGATAAATCGAGTGATCACTTCAACTAAAACTCTCATTCTTCAAACTCTTGAATATCGCAAACTGTTGTTTCGACAACGCAGTTCTCCCCTTCCTCACCCTTGGATTTCCCTCATACCTCTTCTCTAAAGCCTCCTAGAGATTTTTGGAAGTTCTGTGACGTTTGAACGTATGCGGAATTTCCAACGGTAAAGACGTTTTGATAGAATACATAGCCCGATTTTCAGCTTCATAAACTTTCTTATCCTCATCTTGCATTTGCTGATAGGATAGAACTTTCATCTTGCCCTCGACCTATTGTGTAGGAGGAACATACACTTCATCTATGCATATCGACATACACATATCGTTAAATCGAGCGAAGTACGCAAACCTATCCTTCCAACAATAATAATCCTCGATCTTCATAAGCTTAGGTGGTGAATTGGATTTTCCTACTTCGTGATCCATTTCAAAAAACTTGTGTAGGCTTGACATTCTCGGAAAACTTTTGTTCATGAACTTAAGCAGTTAATTTTTTTAAACAAATTTGAGTCAAGTTCGTACGAACATAGATTAAGTTCGTACGATCGTTTGAAATTAAGTTCGATGACTTTAAGTCCGAGGTCCTTAAGTTCGTGAATCCCTAGTTCGAGACTGACAAGTTCGTTCCATAAAATTCGTGTCTGAACAGGTTCGTGTTTGTCAAGTTCATAGAACCCTAATATCAGATAAGTCCGTGCGCCGCAAGTTTGTGGAGGAACGTATCTGACAAGTTCGTGATGCCCTAAACTTCCTCCTATGTGCGTGCACCGCAGGTTCATGAATTCATCAAAATAACGATTTTTTTAGAAACTCAGATTAATTCAATGTTTTTGATGCTAAAAACGATGAATCCTTCTGAATAGATGAACTAAGATGATTATAGACGAGAAAAATTGCTCAAAACACCGTAAAAAACTTCGAGAAAATGAGATAAATCTGGAAAAACGCCAAGAAACCTTTGAATGTTCACTGAATCGTAAAGAACACGAAGAACAATCAAATATACGCTCTGATACCACTTGTAAGGTCGACCCTCTTTGGATCTATCAAGGCGTGCTGGCGTCAAACGAGTGTTGAATCCTCGTTTAACGTTGACGGATCGATCACACGGGAACACGGAGCCAAACAGAATGATAGCGAATAACGTATCGACCCCGCATGATGTATCGCTCCGTTTGAATGCTATGAAACTCTCTAAACTCGTCTGAATGCTCTCTCACGAATCTGAAAGTCTAATCTCAAGGTGTTAGTGAATTTGCATAGACAAGTTCATGATATAACTCTTAAGTTCGTGCATGGACCTAGCCCACGAACTTATAAGTTCAAGCCCATGCAGATAAGTTCGTATGAACTTATCAGGGCTAAGTTCGTACGAACTTATGAGCCCTAAGTTCGTAGCCTATGTCTCATGAACTTATTCTCATAGGTTCATAGCCTCATGAACTTATCACCATACGTTCATATCTCATGAACTTGTCTTCATAAGTTCATATTTCATGAACTTATCTATCAATCAAGAACTTAACATGCAAATATGAACACAATACACAATCATGAACTTAAGACATGAATATGAACAAACAATCATGACTTGTATTAATAGAACCCTATCTATAACAAAAACTAGACTGCTATCGTCACACCGGGTGTACTAATAGACAGACAATCGATGCCCTCCACCGCAGCAACAATAACTACAACAGCAGCCACATTTTCATCCATTCCACCACCTCCCGAGTCAACTTCATCTGCCAGCCAGAGCCTTCTTGACCATCATGCTCAGATCGATAACCAGGCTGTGAAGTATCTCCAACTGACAAAGGTGATTCTTGAGCTCCAAAAGCAAAATGTCCAGTTAGATCAGACGGTGGTGGATCAGCAAAAGAAGATTACCTACCTTGAAGATCTACTGGCACAATTATTAAAATATCGGCCAGTTCTGGGAGAGAGTTGTAAAGAAGATGCCTTGAGGCATAGTCAGAGGGAAAATGAAGGAGATGACCCTAGTGCAAGCAAAGACAGTGAGCTGGCAGGATTTTTCAAGACAATAATCTACTCAGCTTGCTGATTGTTAGGGGGAGTCGGGTTCTTCAGCTGCTGACAAGGAAAAAGGCAAGGCTCCAGATTCGATAGAAATAACTGAAGACAATCTGATAAGAGCCTAGTCAGGAATAGATGAAGAGGAGATGAAGTTTGATTTAGAAGATGACTTAGAACAGGAGGATCTTGAGGAAGGAGAGTTTATTCTGGAAGATATACCTTGTAAGGTCTTCACACTACAGATCTATCTAGACGCGACACACACCAAGGAGTGCGGAATCCTCGTTAGCGGCTTGACGGATATATCACACTCACAGAACACGGAGACTACCACGGCGTTGCACGAACGACTACGAACGAACCTACGCGATGACTCTCTCCGAAAACACACACAGATTGCTGATAAACTCGAGATCGCCTTCTGCTAATCACACACGAAATTCTTCAAAAGTCATCTAATCATTTGAGGTAATCCCTAATTATAGAGACCTATTCCAGTTTGTCATGGGACAAACTCGAACCAGACCCAAGGCCCATTCGAATTTGTCCACATGACAAATTCGAATTTACCTTCTATGCTAAATTCGAATTTACCCTAAATTCGAATTTTACATGTCAAACTTCTATTTGAATATATGTTTTAACTTATGTTTGAATTGATCTTTGAACTTTATGTTTGAACTTCTTGTAATACGTTACACCAAGTTCAAACATACAAACAATAAATATCAAACACATAAAATCACATATATCAAATACTAGTTAATACTCAAAACCTTGTAGCATGACTTACACAAAATGCTAATACAACTTAGACTGCTATCGTCACACAGGGTGTGCCAACAGACTCCCCCTTGACGATAGCTTCTAACTATTTACATTTTGATTAGTTACTAGAACTATACAGACTGCTACCTGCATATAGTCCTGCATCTATACAAACCATTACTACCTTCTGGTACTTCCTGGCGTCAGACCTCCATCCTTCATGAAATAAGATAGGTTGATCATTCAGCTTCTTCAGGTCGTCCTTCGATTGATTTATTAAGTGCAGTGTATCATACACTCTCAAAATTACTTTGTCCTATGTATCCTCCATTATAGCTTCAGCCGTTTCATTATCGATGTACCTCCATTTCATGTTACTCAAAACATTCTGTGGCATCGATTTCATAGGCACCCTTTTCAAACACTTGACGAGTTTATAAACCATTCTTGCCCAAGGCCTTCCCGTATGAGGATCTATCCTTGATTCATCCTCTATTCTTTTTCCTGATCTCGGATTAAGTCTTTCAAACTTTCCAGAACGGCCCTCTTTTCTTATTATCTTGGCTATAACCTCAGCATACGGGTCCTCACCGATATTGATCAATTCTTTCCGTGCTATCTCCTTCACTTCTACCTTCGGCAATGTATTAAATACTTTAAGCGTACGCCTCAGATACTGGAGTCCATCTCTCCTCTTCAGAAAGAATAGCTGCAGTTCTCAATCAAAGAACCAGCTGATAATACCTCCTGAGAGACTTTCTGCCCCCGGAATTCTCATCTTCTTCTTCATCTTTGGCTTTTCTTTCTTTTCTTCTTTCTTGAACCACAGATTCATCAAATTAGCCCTGGATGGCTCCTTTTCTGCTTCTTCAAGTACAGAGTCTACGACCAAGGCTATTTTGATCTCATCTATATCAATCACATTGCGATTATCTCGCACATATAACTCCGTGATAGGTTGTGAATTGATAATCACTTTGTTAACATTATCATCCTCGTCTTCTATCACTTCATCGTCAGATCTCCAATCAACTACATCCTCCGGTACGAATTCTCCTTCCTCCAACTCCTCTATCTCTTCTTCAAAATCAAAATCCATTACTTCTTCCTCAATATCTCTCAAGGCGTCTATCATTTCGCTTTCATAAGTCTTTGAGGAACCAGCCTGACCTCCTTCAGCTCCACTTTGACTAGGCTCCCCCTGAGTTTCAGCATATAGAGCAGCAGAAAAATCTACTGGCTCATTCTCTTCAGGTGCATTGGGATCATTGCCATCGTCATCACCTTCCCTTTGCTGCTCCTCAGCATCTCTACAACTTGTCTCCCCCTGAGCTTTTAGATTTTTCATTAGCTGCTCAATAAGGGACCTCATTGTTCTGATTTCTGCAGCTTGATCTGCAACAAAAGTTTTAAGCTCAAGATTTTCTTCTTCAATCTTTCCAACAGATTTCTTCAACTCAGCATTCTCCTTGTCAACAGTTGCATTATGTGCCTGTATTTCACCGATTGCTTTCGTTAACTGAAAATTTTGGACTTGTTGGAAGTCAACCTTGCTCCTAAGCTCAGAAAACCTTTGATTATCTGTGAAGGTTGATGAAGTGGATGGATTTGATTGGATGGGAGTTGGGATGATTGGTGAGGGAATGGTTGTTTGAACAGGTGGTGGTGATGGCAGAATGGACGTTTATGGTGATGGCTGAGCGGTAGGCATTTCTGGCTCAGAAGCAGAGGCTGAAGAAGCTCCTTGCATAAAACGGTGCTTTTTGGCCCTATGCCTAGGCACCAAAGGAGTTATTTCTTCTTCCTCAAAATCTGAGTCATCTGACTCCCTTGAAGCTGTTCTCCTTCTAGCTTCTTCATCAATCACCAGTAACCTCGATCCATATGTGCCTATGTGAGACGGATCTTCTGTCACTGTGTTTGGTGCCTCAACTTCTATTTCTTCTGCTTCTTCTGACTCAGATTCTGAAGTTGACTCGGCTTCACCTGCTGCCTCAAGTTCATACTCATCGATCTGCTTGAAATTGTCAACATCCCCATTTGGAGGTTCCAAAATATTCCCAACGAGCTCAGCAGTAATTTCCTCATTGGCATGCAGTCCAGATGCCCAAATCTCTTCCAACGTTTCGACCCTCGGATCAGAGACGGGTGCTACAGTAGATGGACCAGCTTCCTCTGGCTCCTACATTCGGCTTGTTGAAGGCCTAGCTGCCTGAGTTTTTCTCGCTGACGGCCTTTGCCTTCTCCTTTGTTGCTGAGTCCTGGGCTGTTGCTTTTGCTGTTGTGGCTGCTGTGGAATTTGAACTTCCCCTGCCCAATTGGCACTTTCACCGACTTGGAAATCCGGATTGACCACCGCATCAAAAAGTGGTGCCTCCACTGGCCTAGCCAGAGCACCTCTGTGTGCTTGGCAGTCTGCAAAAATTCTTTAATCAATGACAGCAACGCTTTGAATATCGTTCAGCTGCGGCAGGTTCGGCATGAAATTTCTTAGCAGCATCATCACAAATCTCGGATACAGCAAAAATCTTTCTCGCGCCGGAGCTGTTATCTGTTGAACAAACTCTGCAAAGAACATTTCTTAGTAGCTGAATTTCTGATTGTACACCAGCGCTATCATCCCCGACTGAATTTTCGATACGATATAATCGAATCCTGCTTTCTTGGCAGCAAAACACACCATAAAGACGTGTGCTAGATATTGCCATTGCCCTATCAGCCCACTCTTCATGTACGAGGACTTAGCCACATCCAGGCTATATCCCATTCTGATAAATGCAGCTTGCCTGATTGCTAACTGAAAGTCAATCGGTCCATTTTCTTGCTCTGGAGAGCCTAGCTGCAACACTCTGCGCAATACGTCAGCTGAAAACACTAGAGGATGTCCAACAATCCTTGTCCTTAGTACTGTTGGAATAACAGTACAGTCGACTTGTAAATGATCCCAAAATTCACGAACGTATGGGATTACTATCTGAATGTTATGCGATAGGGCATAATAAATCCTCGATCCGACCAAAAAATCCACCATTTGGCGGTATGCTTGAGCCTCAGGTATCTCATGGTCCGGAGAAATGACCATATTATGCTTTGGAAAAAAAAACTCTATCCGCCATATCTGCACAATAAAGTATATAAAATATTAGAATTATCTACATAAGCATAAACTTCTTTAAATTCAAATTTGTTTTATTTTGGACTTGTGTAAGTACCAAATCCAACACATATGAATTTCTACAAGTTTGATTTAAATTTAAGGAAATAATTTGAATATATAGGTAAACTCGAATGACAAGTTCGAAACAACCCTAGTTTCGAATTTGTTGGCTGCTTCGAGTTTAGTGACAAACTCGAAACAATGATCAAATTCGAAACCCATGATCAAAGTCGAACATGTCGGTTTGAGTGACAACAAAAATCCAAGATTCCAACCATTTTAGACTTAGAAAATTACATCATTAGTCATAATAGGTCCTAATCAAAGATATTTGTAATCAATTTGATGTTTCACCGGTTCAAACGTTGTTATTCTGAAAGACAAACTTCAAACCATTAAAACGTCAAAATCGAGTGATTTTGGCTCAAATTGAGTCTAAAAATTCCTAAATCTTGTACAGTAATGTTGATTATACCTACACTTGTTAGTAGTCTCGAATACAATCAGACAAAAACTCGACAAATAGTGTAAAACTCGAAAACGGCAAAGTCGAACACACAAACTCGAAATCTCTCAGACTAAACTCGAAGGCTCAAAGTCGAAGGTAGGTGATCATGACTTGTCACTGTTGACCTATTTATACCAACGACCTTCGAGTTTGTGACATCTTTCGAATTTAATGCCAAACTCGAAGGTCTTGCCAATTTCGAACATGCATTTTGATTTTACCTTAAAGTCGAAGTTGAACTTGAAAATTTTGAAAATATTGAAAATCTTTGAAATATATTCAACTTTTTCTACTTTTACAATTTTTTCATGTAACGGAATAAACTATGTCAAATGTTTTACCCTAAGCACAAGATTTTCACGTAGTGTTTATTTTATTCAACTAGGAATGCACCCTCAGTAATTTTGACCTTTTTCCTAAGTAAAATTTTGATGACTATAGTCAAAGAAAGGTTCAATCAGATAGCGGTGTCAAATACGCACTTTCAGTATTTCAACTTTCACACTTAGGAATTTTTTTTATCCCTTTGATTGTTTGTCGAGACATACATTTCTAGCCGATTGTTGGTATTATTTTCCCTTTAAACATGTTACATTTCGGAATATCCCTTGGCCTTTTTATTTATCATGACATTATCTTACGTGACTCATAAATAGACATACTTTTATGATCAAGGCATACACACAATGATTATAACTTTTTGGTATTTGCAAACTCTCTTTAAAAGGCAAACGTCGGACACAGGTCTGTATTCACATACAACAAAGTGTCTTAGTTTGTCTTAAGGTTTATTTTTTAAAGCTAGCAAGACAGCGGTGACAGGTCTGTACCGACGTATAACAAAGCGACTTATCTTGCTAATTCGAATCAAAACAGAGGCAACAGGTCTGTACTTACGTACAACAGAGTTACTTGTTTTGACTCTCAACTCAGTATATGATTTTATAGTTCTTTCCATTTTTAAGATGTATCTGATGTTAAAATACATCCCCAGAAAGTTTGCATACCTCATTTAGAATCAAAGTCTGTATGTCTCTAACATAAAAATTAAGACCAATTGGTCATACATCTAAGTTAGTGACACGTTTGACTTTTTCTAGAATATTTTATTAGCCTTGAGACTCCCTATATGTATTATGCCTACCAACATATCAGACTGGATAATGTATAACACTTAGATTTTTAGGTGCATTATGTGTGAAAGCTAAACACTTAGAGCTTGTATTAACTGTGCTAATTTTCGTCACTTTGAACCTATGCATCTAAGACTTAACTCTCTTTCTGATATTCTTTTTTTTTTTTTTGAATGTTTGTATGGTTTTCTCTCTTTTTTCTTTTGTTTTTCATAAATAAAAGTAAGAAAATAAAATAACCTACTAACTTACTATAAAAGGAAACTATCCTAAGTTACTAAACTTACTATAAAAAGAAAGAAAGACTACTTTCTATGAAAAGAAATAAAACTCTACTAAGGTCAATTCACTCTGGATTACGCATTCCGTTTAATTGAATCAAATACTCAAAACGTGACTTATCAAAAGCTTTGGTAAATAAATCAGCATTTTATCATTCGTTGCCACTTTTACCAGCTTGATTAAGTTCTTTTCAGCACAATCACGTATAAAATGATGTCTTATATCTATGTGCTTGGTTTTATTATGTTTAACTGGATTATTAGTTATGGCAATTGTTGACTGGTTATCTATCCTAATAGGAGTATGAGTATAACTCAAACCGTAATCCCGCAATTGTTGTTGTATCCACAAAACCTGTGAACAGCAACTACCATCAGCAACATATTTGGCCTCGCACGTTGACACGACTACCGAAGTCTGTTTCTTGCATTACCAGGAAACGAGTCTCCCTCCTAGGAACTGACAACCTCCAGTTGTTGACTTCCGCGTCAAGCTGCATCCTCCGTAGTCTGTATCCGTCAATGCCTCCGATTCCAGATCGCCCTCCGCGTGATACCAAAGTCCCAGCTTCGGTTTTGACTTGAGGTATCGTAGAATCCGCTTCACAGCTTTCATGTGCATCTCTTTCGGATTAGCTTGAAACCTAGCACAAATACAAACAGCAAACATAATATCAGGTCTAGAAGCAGTTAAATACATAAGTGACCCAATCATGGCCCGATATAACGTCGGATCCACATCGATATCACTTTCAGTACCCGGTCCGAGATTGTGATTCACTTGAATCGGCGTGCTGAAGTGAGCTGTCAGCTTGGTTCCTTCCATCCCGAAGCGCTCTAAGATCTCATAGACATACTTCGTCTGATGAATGAAGATGTCCTCCTTCCTCTGTTCAACTTGCAAACCCAGAAAGAAGTTTAACTCACCCATTGCACTCATCTCAAACTTTGACTTCGTTACCTTTTCAAAGTCAGTGCACATTTGGTCGTCTGATGATCCAAAAATAATATCATCTACGTACACTTGTACCAAGATGAAATGTTCTCCTTTTCACTTCACGAACAGTGTACTGTCTATCCTTCCTCTTTCAAACCCATTTTCTAAAAGATGGTTGGACAGAGTCTCGTACCACGCCCTTGGTGCTTGATGCAATCCATAAAGAGCCTTATCTAATCGATATACTCTATCTGGATATTTCGGATCTGTAAACCCGGGAGGCTGTTCCACATACACCAGTTCCTTCACTTTCCCATAAAGGAAAGCACTCTTAACATCTAGTTGATAAACCTTAAAACCCTTGAAGGAAGCAAAAGCCAGAAACAAACGAATTGCTTCCAACCTTGCTACTGGTGCGAACACTTCATTGTAATCGATTCCTTCCTCTTGGTTGAAACCCTTTACAACTAACCTTGCTTTGTTGCGAGTGACTATACCCCGATCATCTCTCATGCACTTAAAAACCCATTTGGTTCCTATTGCAACTTCTCCTCGAGGTAATGGAACTAACTCTCACACTTCTAGTTTCCTAAACTGTGACAGTTCTTCCTGCATCGCTTCAACCCAAGAGTTGTCTTTTAGTGCCATCTGCACATTTTTCGGCTCTACTTGCGAGATGAAACATGAATAGAGGCAGGTATGAAAGGCCTCGGAGTCATTTATCATCGACAACAACACTGTGTTGTTATTTAAACTACTCCTAGTCCTCACACCAGCATTAGGACTTCCTATGATGCTTTCTATAGGATGGTTCTTGTTGATCCTAGATGTCTCTATCTCGTCAACTCTCAGATTATCTCCCAAATTAGATCCTATCTCGCCTAACGGGGGAACGACCTCAGACTCCACATTTTCTTCCTCATGGACACTGTCTTCAGAGGCTGATCTTGTAGTCTGGTTTTCGTTTGTAGGCGCTTCAGAATCAGGAACGTCTGGAGATCTATCTTCAGTTGAAGTAGGCTCAGATGTTGATTGAAAATGGTCCTCGGAAAGCTATGACCCTCGTCATTCAGATTTAATGACGACATGTATTTTTCGATAGTACCTGCATTTTCATTCAAAGGAATGTTAAATGATTCAAACAGTTTGGCATAATCAAATATCCATTCCGGACCAGTTTGGGGTTCATGTGTATAACTTGTGACTTCAATGTTATACACAATCTCTATTGTACCATTTGATTTATTAAAAACCCTTTTATTTGGTGAATTCGGCACATAACCTAGGAAGTATCCTTCGTCAGCCTTTTCACCAAAGTTTGGTTAATGTTTTGTTTTCATTAAAGTACATGGTACCCCAAAAGGTTCGAAGCCAGTTAAATTAGGTGGCCTTTTATTCAGAACTTCATAACAGCTTTTGTTCAAAGATTTGACAGTAAGTACCCGGTTTAAAACATGGCACGCGGTATTCACTGCCTCCCCTCAAAACATGGTAGGAAGCTTTGAATCCGATAGCATGGTCCTTGCTGCCTCAATCAATGTCCTGTTTTTTCGTTCGGCCACCCCATTTTGCTGTGGCTCATAAGGTGCACTAATTGATGCACTATGCCCTTTGATAGGCAATATACACCAATTACTGTGTTTTTAAACTCTGTTCCGTTATCACTGCGAATGCGTTTAACCCTCGTTCCATAAGAATTTTCCACTTGGTCTAAGAACCCGATGAGCTTGGCAGCCGTCTCGTCCTTTGTACCTAAAAAGAAAACCCAAGAAAAACGTGAGTAATCGTCAGTAATAACTAAATAGTACCAACTACCACCTATACTCCTTTTGTTGATTGGTCGAAGAGGTCCATATGCAACAAATCAAATGTGGCAGCGATGGAGTACTGAGTCTTGGACTTGTGTGCCTTCTTGTGTTGTTTTCCTTTCTTGCACGGTAGACACTTATCCTCGAACTGAAAACTCTTCAATGGAACACCTTGCACCAATCCATTTTTCGTAATGTAGTTCATCTTTCTCAGATGCAAGTGTGCCATGCGTCTGTGCCATAAAACCAATTCAGTCTCTGAAGCCTTAGATAGCAGACAAATTGGTCCCATCGAAGATTCCGGCTTGTTCATGTCGAGCATGTACAAGTCATTCTTCCTTGGAGCCCTCATCAGAATCCACTCTTCACGTACTTGGAACCCCGGTTTTAGCACTAACGCCTCGGTATCAGTGAACAGCACTGAATTCTTTTTATCACAGATTTGAGATACACTAATGAGATTGTGAACCAGTTTATCAACGTGATAAACTTGATCCAACTTGATAGTCCCATTAGTGACCACTCCAGTACCAGTGATATTTCCTCCTATATTTCCAGCG
Source organism: Centrapalus pauciflorus (assembly GCA_020465985.1). Lineage (NCBI taxonomy): Eukaryota > Viridiplantae > Streptophyta > Magnoliopsida > Asterales > Asteraceae > Centrapalus > Centrapalus pauciflorus. The sequence goes on along the minus strand of JAANYP010006633.1, from coordinate 169,752 downwards.
AATGATACAAAGCCCCGATTCCCTCCCTTGAAGTCTGCAAGTAGACTTCTTTCCCCTGTCATGTGCCTGGAGCAACCATTGTCGATGAACCGTTTGTTGTTTGGACATGTAGTTATCTCCTGCACATGAAAGAAAATAGGTTAGTTATCACGGGGAACCCAAGCCATAACTGACTTGGTAATACCATTCTCGTCCACGTACTTAAACTCTTTCAAATACCCATCTCTCCTTTCAGGTGACTTGGGTCTTTGAACTGGAGTTTGTTGTGGTGCCGAGTGATTTAAGTTCACTCTTTACCTTTGTGTTGGCATTTGCTGTGGAGCTCTTGAATAATTACGATTATAAGGCAATTCCGATTGATATCCCTGAGCTCTACCTGGTGTTTGATGTCTTATATGGGTATGTGACCTAACCGGAGTGTAAGCTCTGCTAGGTGTTGTACTCCTATAATACTGTTGTGGTCCTGACCTAGATTGATTAACGACTCGATTTGGTGAATTAGTCCTAATCACTTCTTTTGGTCGACCTGACACAAGCATTTGTTTCACATCCCATTTTGGTGCAGCTTGCAAAGTCTTCTTGGTATGCTGAGAACTACTAGTGCTTGAAACACTTGTAGAAGGCTTAACTTGTTCTGGCTTTCTCGTATTAGGTGTATTATCTACATTCCTATGCGGACAGCTAGAAGCAACGTGCCCCCTTTCGTGACATCTAAAGCAAGACATTTTGTCAATTGACTTTTTGTGTGTGCCCTTTGACTTAGGTGTCTCACTAGTGTCTGGCTCTCTTGGTTCAACGATAGCGACTGGTTCATCATCCTGATCATTAAAGTCAATTTTGTGTTGTCCTACAGGTTTATCACTAGAGGATGTACAAATTTAACTTTCTTAATCTTGATATTAGTATCAGTCACCTTAGTTTCTTTTTCCTTTACAGTTTCAGACACTGGATCCGGTAATTCCTCTGAGTCAACTGATTTCTCAGTTTTCTCCCGAGGTTGAGGTACATAATTTTCATTGAAAGGTGGAGGACTCTCATGATATCCTAGACATACAGGCTTCTTAGACTGACGTTGTGCATCTAAGATTTTCCCTAGGTTAAGAGATGAGTTCCTAAACTTTTCAAGTTTACTATTTACCTCAGCTACCTTTACCTTAGATTCAGCTAGCTTTATGTCTTTGGATTTAAGCTCCTTGGTTAATGTCTCAACATGTTCATACATGAGTTCTAACCTAACACACTGTTCGCTCAGTTTGTCCTTCAGAACTATAACATCCTGTGCATCAGCCTTAAGCTTATCTCTAAGATCTTGTTTTATATCTACTAGGCTAGCATTATCTGTTTTTAACAATTCATTTAAAGAAGAATTGGTTTGATGTGATTCTAGTACTAAATTGTCTGATCAGCTGACTTCTCTACCCACATCGGACTGCTTTCATTCTGACTGCTGTCCCCTGTGATATCCACTGCTCCATCACTTCCAGTTTCAGTCACTTCGGCCATAAAGGCTCTAGCGTTTGATTCCGGATGTGTACTCCAGTCATAAGTGCCATCTAGCTGTCTGTCTGATGTGACATTAGATAACAAACCAGCTATATTCGCCTGACTGGTTGAACTACTCGGAAGATATCGCCCTTGTGATTGGTTATGATACTGTCCCTGTTGATTCTGATACTGTCCCTGGTAATTCTCTACCTTCGGTCTCTGACACTCTCTAGCGAAGTGTCCTAACCCTTGACAGTTGTAACATTTAACTTTGGACTTATCGAATCCAATCTTATTGTTACTCACATTCAGATTTCTTCCCGTTCTTTTGATGAACCTCTTAACTCTCTGAGTTACCATGGCCAGTTGCCATTGCAGATCCATCTCTTCAAGATCATCAGGGTCTATTTGATCGTAATCCTCATCCCAAAGTGCAGGATCGTTGATTTTTCCTTGAACACAATTGTCGTAAGCGGCCACAAATGAAGCCAACAGATTCAGATGGTCTTCAGCCGATGCTGCTGTTCTTCTGGTCTAGCAAACCCTAAGAAAGCCCTACTCTGTGAGTCTTCTGTCTCAGCCGGCGACGAAGTCTCTCCCGAGAAGAATGCTGTAGCGGTCTTCAATTCAGCTGCCACTGAAGGTTTTGATTTCCCAAAGTACATCGCAGGATCTTGAACTTGGTCATAATCCGTTTCCTTCTTCAGCAACTCAAAATGATATGCCCTCAGCGTTCCTACAACGTTCTCTAGAGACAGAGTATAGTATTTGTCTTCATCATGCTTTATTAAGGCCACATACATCTCCCATTTGGCCGGTAACGCATCCAGAAGCTTGTTGTTCTTCTCAGTTTCACTATACTCCGCGTCATGGCTGTCTAACTCAATTAACAGATGATAGAATCGTGTGATAGTCTCATCCAGCTTTTCATTCTTTAATGCTTTGAAGATAGCAAACTGCTGCTTGAGCATCTCCATTCGATTCTTTCTTACCCTCTGGTTACCCTCACACCGTTTCTCCAACGCATCCCACAGCTCTTTTGCTGTCTTTTGATTACGGAAGGTGTGTAGTATTTCCTGAGGTAATGCCATCCGAATGATAGCGTATGCACGGTTCTCTGCTTCATACAGCTTTTTATCGTCATCCTTCATCTTAGAATAAGGAACAACCTTTTGTCGTCCTTCGACCTCAGCTGTAGGTGGAATGTATCCCTCGTCGATACAAATCCACATGCGCATATCATTAAATCGCGCGAAGTCGGCAAACCGATCATTCCACCAGTAATAATCTTCAAGTTTCATCAACTTCGGCGGAGAATTTGCTTTTCCAACCTCGTGAGCCATCTCCATAAACCTCTGCAGACTTGTTATTGTTTCAAATATTTTTGGATTTAAACTTAATTAATTAAATTCGAAATTAATTTAAAATAATCCTTTCGAATTTGGATAAATTCGAACCTAATTAATTTTAAACTGTTTTTGAACTAAATTCGAAATTAAGTTTGAAATCAAACTATATTTGAAATTTATGGCAAAGTCGAATGTCACTTAAACTCGAAACACCTAAATTTGAAAGTCCACTTAAATTCGAAAGTCCACTTAATTCGAAAACCCGACTAAATTTGATCGTTCCTAATTCGACTTTAGAGTAAAGTCGAAAACCCTAAGTAAATTCGAACTGGCCAAATTCGAAACCAACTTTATGGAAACTCGAAAGGATAGTATTTTGGTCAAACTCGAAAATGAGAAAACCCTAATTTCTCCTTAACAAACTCGAGCACCGCAAATTCGAATAACGGCTAATACTTCGAGTTTTTCAAGTTTTTCAGATTAAATCAAGATTTTTACAAGTAAAAATATTGATTTTGATCAAAAACGTGAACTACAGCAAAGTATTTCCCGGAATCTAATTTGATAAGCTCGAAAACCTCAAAACTCACGTGATTTTAACCGTCCAAAAGCGTCAAGAAACCTAGGATGTATCTTATGAACACGAAGAACACCCCGTAGGCTCTGATACCACTTGTAATGTCTTCACACTACAGATCTATCTAGACGCGACACACACCAACGAGTGCGGAATCCATGTTAGCGGCTTGACGGATATATTACACTCACGGAACACGGAGACTACCATGGCGTTGTACGAACGACTACGAACGAACTACACGATGATTCTCTCCGAAAACACACACAGATTGCTGATAAACTCGAGATCGCCTTCTGCTAATCACACACGAAATTCTGCAAAAGTCATCTAATCATTCGAGTTAATCCCTAATTATAGAGACCTATTCCAGTTTGTCATGGGACAAACATTAACCAGGCCCAAGGCCCATTCGAATTTGTCCACATGACAAATTCGAATTTACCTTCTATGCTAAATTCGAATTTACCCTAAATTCGAATTTTACATGTCAAACTTCTATTTGAATATATGTTTTAACTTATGTTTGAATTAATCTTTGAACTTTATGATTGAACTTCTTGTAATACGTTACACCAAGTTCAAACATAGAAACAATAAATATCAAACACATGAAATCACATATATCAAATACTAGTTAATACTCAAAACCTTGTAGCATGACTTACACAAAATGCTAATACAACTTCGACTGCTATCGTCACACAGGGTGTACCAACATACCTGATTGGAAGTCTGATGATGAAGTAGTTCTGGATGAGGATGATGATGTTAATGAGAATTTTTTCTAACTGAGTCTTAGTGTGAAGAATAGTGCATGAACAGCCAAAAGACTTTAGAAAGGCTATTAAGGGGACTCTATGATGGAATAACTCATATGGAGTTTTCCCTTGTGATTGAACAACCTGAACCCTATTTAGCACATAACAAGCTGTATTGACTGCCTCTGCCCAAAAGGTCATTGGTAGTTTGGATCAGCTAGCATGGTTCTAGCAGCCTCAATTAAAGTTCTGTTCTTTCTTTCAGCTACACAATTTTGTTGTGGTGTTCTTGGTGCACTATATTGCCTTGCAATACCTTTAGACTCACAGAAACTGTTTAGGATATGATTTTTAAACTCAGTTCCATTGTCTGACCTGATCACCTTAACTTTTAAGTTGGATTGCTTTTCTATCTTAAGAATAAATGATTTAACTAGCTCAGCAGTTTCATCTTTAGTCCTAAGAAAGTAGACCCATGTAAATCTGGTGAAATCATCAACAATGACTAAACAGTAAGCTCTTTTATTCAAACTCAAAACAGATGTTGGACCAAAGAGATCCATATGAATAAGATGAAGAGCACATGAGATTGAATTTACTTCTTTGGCCTAGTGAGAAGTTTTGTGTTGCTTACCTTTAAGGCATGCTACACAATGATCATCACAGATGAACTCCTTTTGTGGTAAACCTCTTACCAAATTCTTTTTGACTAAAACATTCATGGATTTGAAGTTCATGTGACACATCCTTCTGTGCCAAAGAGCAGACTCATTAGATGATGCTTTGCATATCAAACCGCTTAAATTACTTGATTTGGATAAAAGATCTGTGTCCAAACAGCAGACATTGTCCTTTCTTGGTGTTCTAAGTAAAACAAGATTTTCAGGTATTTTAAAATCTTTTGAAAGAACAATGCACTCAGAATCTGTGAATACAACAATATTTTGTTTATCCCAGATTTGAGACACACTTAGTAAATTGTACTTCAGCTGTTCAACATACAAAACATCATTGAAGATCATATTGCCTGCTTTGACAGTACCATTACCTGTTACCTTACCTCTCTTGGAATTTCCTCCAAATGCAACAAATCCTCCTTCAAAGCCTTTGAAATTTGACAAGCATTCAGAATTGCCTGTCATGTGCCTAGAGCATCCACTGTCCAAATGCCATCTTGTTTTATGTTGTGACCTGTGGGTGCCCTGCACAATTAAAAGCTTAGTTAGTAGTGGAGTAAACCCAAACCAAGTTGGTTTTGGGTTGTCCTTGTGCATTGACATAACTAAACACTGTTTTTGACTTTTTATACTTAGTGAGATCCACTGGTGGATTCTGTGAAGAATATTTAGTTATGACATGAGGTATCCAGGTGTTCTTTACAACCTTTTCATTAACAGTCTCAGATGATCCATTACCAGTTTCAGTTTTAGGCTTAGCAGTTTGAACTGAGTTTTCAGTACTAACAGCTTCAGAGTTTGCACTACCAGTTCCAACTTTATTCCTAGCAGTCTCAACTTTTGTATCAACAGTTTGATCTGAGTTTTTGCCTTTAACACACCATATCTGTTTAAAATTTGATTTGGATTTTGCCAAAACTTGTTTTTGGTGTGTACACTGACGTTTGTTGACTTTTAAGAACCTGTGATCAACTATCTTCTTTGGAACTGGTGCAACAGGAGGTTTGGCCTTTGAAGTTTTTGTGTTTTGAACAAATGCCTGTTTTTGAACCACAGTCTGTTTTGCAACAGATGGTTTATACAAGCAATGCCTGGCCAAATGGTTTTTCCAACCACAATGGAAACATCTTTTGACTGTTTTGATTGGAGAACCAGTTTTGTTGGACCATAACTGGTTCTTGTTCCTTTGATTTCCCCTTACCTGCTGTTGTTTGGGAAACTTTTAGACACCATGCTTTTGGCATGTGCAGATTGGAACAGTCTTACCCCATTTATTAACAGTTAAGGAAGATGCAATGTTTCAGTTAGAAGGTACAGAAACATGTGGAACAGCATTGCATACACTCATCTTCTCTTTTCCTTTCTTACTGGGGATAGGGGTTTCTATAGGTGCACTCATTGTTTTGAGTTCTCTCTCAACTTCTTTGCACTCACAGCCTTCCATTAGGTGTTCTAGCTTTTGATTTGCCAATGAAGTTTCCTAAGTCTATATTGACAGTTTCTATTTTCTTGTTAGCTTCTAACACCCTCTGTTCAGCCTCATCTAGTTTCTTATTTAGGGACTTTATTTTCTTATTCAGTTCCTTTTTCTCCCACTCATGATATGTTCTATCATGTCCCATTTGAATCTCATTATCTTTATAGTCATTGATCTGTTTTTCAAGATCTTCTATGGCCTGCATGTACTCATATCTCCTTTCTTCCATCTTAGCTAGAGTTTTGCACATGCTCTCATTATGATCTCTGTACTTTTTAACCATATTTTTTCATGTTTGAGAGCAAAGTTTAGCATTTACCACATATGGTAGTTCAGTGGAAGTGACATTATATGTTTCTGCCATGAGAGCTTGATTTTGAAACTCCTCTTCTGTCTGATCACTCCAGTCAAACACATTGTCTTCTTGAGAAACAAGTGTTTGTGATGATGAAGCTTGATTACTTTGCTGGGGTCTTGGTGGCAGTTGACCTTGGGATCTGCATTCTCAGGCAAAGTGTCCAAGCTTGTGGCATTTAAAGCATTCAACTTTTGATTTATCAAATGCTGGTTTGCCTTCTGGTCTGGCTTGGAAGTTTGATCTGCCAGTTCTTTTCATAAACCTTTTAGCCCTCATTGTCAACATAGCATGCTGCCATTTCAAGTCCATCTCTTCTAGATCATCTGGATTGATTTGTTCTAAATCTTCAGCATTTAGAGCAAACAGTCCATCATTTGCAACAAAAGCTTCATAATGAACTTCAGTAGAATTACCATCAGCACCTGGAAAGGAATCACAACAGTTAGATTTATCAGTTAATGCTGATGACAGCAGAGCAGTGTTATGATTGATTGAAAATGATTTCTTTTTATTTTCAATCTCAGTTTCAAACACTCTCAGACTGTTGTAAAGGTCATCCAACTCTATTTCATCAAGATTATCATTTGTTCTCCATTGGGCAGCATAGACTGTCGACTCTTCACCAAGGGATCTAAGGATTTTCTGTTTACTTCATCTTGATCCAAGATGACTTTGGCACTCTCCAATTCACCTATCAATTTATTAAACCTGTCAAAGATTTAAGTAAGGTTTTCATTCTTGCCACCAGAGAAGTTTTCATACTGCTGTTTCAGAAGATGTTTTTGATTCCTTTTGGTGCTTGCATTGCCAGCAAATCTTTTCTCTAAAGCAATCCAAAGAGAATGAGCAGTATAGAACTTTTTAAACTGGTGTTGATAACCATTAGGAATGGCTATCTGTAAAAGTGTAAGAGCTTTCACTTCATTCATTCTAGCCTTTCTTTCAAGTTCAGTCTTTGGAGGTGTTTTTATGGGCTTGCCCTCAGCATCAAGTTCAGGATCAACTACAGGGGGAAATTCAACAGCTTCCCATATGGCATAATCAATAAATTGAATGTGCTGTTGAATCCTGAGTTTCCACATCTTGAACTCAGTGGGTTTGAGCATATGCACTTTGAGTCCTTGCCCAGATCCACCACTGCTATTATCAAATTCCATTGCAGAAGATTAAAAAATTTTAAAAGAAAGCTTCTGACTTTGAAAACAAAGAAAAACCTGTGACTCTGATACCACTTGTCAAGATCAAAAATCACTACCTAAGATTAACTGGTTTGAATCAACCAGAGTATAAAACCAATAACCTTGTATTGAATCAAAGTCGAATTAAGAAGTTTCCGGAATAACACTTAACTGTTTTAAGAAAAGCTTTCAAAGCAAATAACACATAAGTATAATCAAAATCAAATCTTTTGCATTGCCAAACTCAATGATTACAATCACCTCTAATCTGTTTGATTAGACGAAGAACACAGACTGTTCTTAGGGTTTTACAACAATAGAGGCTTATGAAAACTTAATCAGAAAGCAATTACAACTGAATCAAAACATGTACGTGCAGAGATACAATAGAAAACCTATGCTATCTATTTATAAAGCCTTCTGATTTGTTTCCTTGGAAAACTCTGATTTCTCTGATAGTAGATATTCTTGAATCTTCGAATATAAATCTTTTCCTGAATTTCAGCACTTTCTGTTTATTGAGCTGTTGAGCAGCTTGAAGACTATCTGTTGAGCAGCTTGAAGACTATCTGTTGAGCAGCTTGAACTTGAACACTGGTAGCTTGAAATTTTGAACTAGCAGCTCGAACTTACTTAACTAACAGCTTGAACTTACTCAACTAACAGCTTGAACTTTGTAATTACACAGAAAATCTACTAACAGTTTGAGAAATCTACTAACAGCTTGACATACTTAGAATATTTGCCAACAAATTTATTTGATCCGTTTGTTGGAATTAGTGTCCAAGTCACAATTATTTGTAAACATATTGTTATCAGGCTGGATCCTTTTTGGGTGCATGCAATGAATTGTAAAGAGAAGATGATTAACTTAAATATATAATGTTAATTAGTTTATTAATTTATTATGTTTAACAAATTAATTAGAAACTAAATAATTGATTAATGGGTTAGTTTGTTAATTTATTAATAGTAAATAAATTAACCGGAAGCTAATAGAATTAATTGAGGAAGTACAGGGGCTAAACTGCAATTAGTTGATAGTCAACATGGCACCCCTAAACCCTAATAGGGGGGCCGGCCACAAATCCATCCCACATGGATTTGGGATCAAAAATTTGTAGGTTTCTAAAACCTATAAATAGGCAGCCCCTGCCTGCTTCATTCCTTGCTCATTCAATTCTAAGTTCTCTAACGATCACAAGGGATACCAGTTTTTGGGACACTGAGATCTGAGCTTAGAAAAGTTATAATTATCTTTTCTTTTGTTCATTGGGTGTGAACAACTAGAGGCGATCTTGCTTTAGACGCTTGTTGCTCGATTCAGAGGCTGTTCGTGCAATCGTTTTTCGTGAAGAAAATTGCGAATTTTCTCAAGGTTAGTTTTTTTCTTATTCATCTCTTTATTTTAATAATTAGTTGATCAGCTTGTTTGGTTAGACCCTTACCTTTTTATATTTTTGCATAGTTAGGTTATTTAATTTTCCGCAAAGTTTTAAACCTATCAAGGTATAGGAAACCCAACAGTGGTATCAGAGCGGTTAACCTAACGAACTTCCCCTAATTTTGAGATGATAATCTTGTTCTTAAATTTCGAAAATTGTTTTGATTAATTTTCGGAATTTTGATTTAATTTTAATGGTGTTTTTAATTTTAAATTAAATTGTTTAAACTTAAAATTAATTTTTAAATATTAAATAAATCCGAAAAATTATTTAAAAATTAATTTTTCAAAATTTTTGGAGTAAAATTCGTTTTTTGATAATAATTTAATTTTTAAAATAGTTTTTAAATATTAAATTAATTGTCTAAATTTGAAAATTGTTTTTCATATTTATCTTCAAATTTTCGGATTTTTAAAAGGTTTTAAATGGATAAATCTGAAACATTAAATAAATTATTATTTTATTGATTTAGGATTTTATTAATTTAATTAAGAGTTTGATTTTCGGGGTTTTTATTTAAACATGCCTTAGAGGTAAGCTTGATTTTCTAGGTTTATCCTAAATCCTATTTATCTAGAAATTACCTTAATTTAAATTAAGTGCTTATCCTAAACGTTTTAGAATACCATAATTTATTAGGATAAACTTGTATTATCCTAGGTCTAAATTTTGAGGATTTATATGGTTATATATATAGGTTTCGGATTTAATATATATATTTAATAATTAAATTTTTCTTATTTTATATAAATATTGAAACCGAAATATATATATAAAATATAAATATTAATTTAAACCCTAATATTTTAAATTGTTTAAAATATACCCTGAATTTTAAAATGTTTAAAATAGACCCTTTAATTTTAAAAGTTTAAAATTAAACCCCTAAGATTTAAAAGAAATTTATATATGTATTATTGATTATATATACAAATCATTTAAATCTAATTACATCGTCAGTCAATTGATAAATCGGCTCACCCATAGTGAACAAACTATAAACGAGGTATAAGGCGGGTCAATCTGCTTCCCTAAAGGAGTAGGTTTTTAACAGCTTCGCGCTGACCTACCTCCTCCGCTTCACTGTGCGTTCAATGGAGCTACCGAGAACTTTTGATAGGATGGTGTCCAGATTAAAAGTATAATCTAAAGTACTAAAACAAAAATCCCGTTTTAGATATATCAAAAGTGGAGCTACCGAGGACTTGTGATTTCCACTGCTCCATCACTTCCAGTTTCAGTCACTTCGGCCATAAAGGCTCTAGCGTTTGATTCCGGATGTGTACTCCAGTCATAAGTGCCGTCTAGCTGTCTGTCTGATGTGACATTAGATAACAAACCAGCTATATTCGCCTGACTGGTTGAACTACTCGGAAGATATCGCCCTTGTGATTGGTTATGATACTGTCCCTGTTGATTCTGATACTGTCCCTGGTAATTCTCTACCTTCGGTCTCTGACACTCTCTAGCGAAGTGTCCTAACCCTTGACAGTTGTAACATTTAACTTTGGACTTATCGAATCCAATCTTATTGTTACTCACATTCAGATTTCTTCCCGTTCTTTTGATGAACCTCTTAACTCTCTGAGTTACCATGGCCAGTTGCCATTGCAGATCCATCTCTTCAAGATCATCAGGGTCTATTTGATCGTAATCCTCATCGCAAAGTGCAGGATCGTTGATTTTTCCTTGAACACAATTGTCTCAGCCGGCGACGAAGTCTCTCCCGAGAAGAATGTTGTAGCGGTCTTCAATTCAGCTGCCACTGAAGGTTTTGATTTCCCAAAGTACATCGCAGGATCTTGAACTTGGTCATAATCCGTTTCCTTCTTCAGCAACTCAAAATGATATGCCCTCAGCGTTCCTACAACGTTCTCTAGAGACAGAGTATAGTATTTGTCTTCATCATGCTTTATTAAGGCCACATACATCTCCCATTTGGCCGGTAACGCATCCAGAAGCTTGTTGTTCTTCTCAGTTTCACTATACTCCGCGTCATGGCTGTCTAACTCAATTAACAGATGATAGAATCGTGTGATAGTCTCATCCAGCTTTTCATTCTTTAATGCTTTGAAGATAGCAAACTGCTGCTTGAGCATCTCCATTCGATTCTTTCTTACCCTCTGGTTACCCTCACACCGTTTCTCCAACGCATCCCACAGCTCTTTTGCTGTCTTTTGATTACGGAAGGTGTGTAGTATTTCCTGAGGTAATGCCATCCGAATGATAGTGTATGCACGGTTCTCTGCTTCATACAGCTTTTTATCGTCATCCTTCATCTTAGAATAAGGAACAACCTTTTGTCGTCCTTCGACCTCAGCTGTAGGTGGAATGTATCCCTCGTCGATACAAATCCACATGCGCATATCATTAAATCGCGCGAAGTCGGCAAACCGATCCTTCCACCAGTAATAATCTTCAAGTTTCATCAACTTCGGCGGAGAATTTGCTTTTCCAACCTCGTGATCCATCTCCATAAACCTCTGCAGACTTGTCATTGTTTCAAATATTTTTGGATTTAAACTTAATTAATTAAATTCGAAATTAATTTAAAATAATCCTTTCGAATTTGGATAAATTCGAACCTAATTCTTTATGGCAAAGTCGAATGTCACTTAAACTCGAAACACCTAAATTCGAAAGTCCACTTAAATTCGAAAGTCCACTTAATTCGAAAACCCGACTAAATTTGATCGTTCCTAATTCGACTTTAGAGTAAAGTCGAAAACCCTAAGTAAATTCGAACTGGCCAAATTCGAAACCAACTTTATGGAAACTCGAAAGGATAGTATTTTGGTCAAACTCGAAAATGAGAAAACCCTAATTTCTCCTTAACAAACTCGAGCGCCGCAAATTCGAATAACGGCTAATACTTCGAGTTTTTCAAGTTTTTCAGATTAAATCAAGATTTTTACAAGTAAAAATATTGATTTTGATCAAAAACGTGAACTACAGCAAAGTATTTCCCGGAATCTAATTTGATAAGCTCGAAAACCTCAAAACTCACGTGATTTTAACCGTCCAAAAGCGTCAAGAAACCTAGGATGTATCTTATGAACACGAAGAACACCCCGTAGGCTCTGATACCACTTGTAAGGTCTTCACACTACTGATCTATCTAGACGCGACACACACCAACGAGTGCGGAATCCATGTTAGCGGCTTGACGGATATATTACACTCACGGAACACGGAGACTACCATGGCGTTGTACGAACGACTACGAACGAACCTACACGATGATTCTCTCCGAAAACACACACAGATTGCTGATAAACTCGAGATCGCCTTCTGCTAATCACACACGAAATTCTTCAAAAGTCATCTAATCATTCGAGTTAATCCCTAATTATAGAGACCTATTCCAGTTTGTCATGGGACAAACTCGAACCAGGCCCAAGGCCCATTCGAATTTGTCCACATGACAAATTCGAATTTACCTTCTATGCTAAATTCGAATTTACCCTAAATTCGAATTTTACATGTCAAACTTCTATTTGAATATATATTTTAACTTATGTTTGAATTAATCTTTGAACTTTATGATTGAACTTCTTGTAATACGTTACACCAAGTTCAAACATACAAACAATAAATATCAAACACATGAAATCACATATATTAAATACTAGTTAATACTCAAAACCTTGTAGCATGACTTACACAAAATGCTAATACAACTTCGACTGCTATCGTCACACAGGGTGTACCAACATACCTGATTGGAAGTCTGATGATGAAGTAGTTCTGGATGAGGATGATGATGTTAATGAGAATTTTTTTCTAACTGAGTCTTAGTGTGAAGAATAGTGCATGAACAGCCAAAAGACTTTAGAAAGGCTATTAAGGGGACTCTATGATGGAATAACTCATATGGAGTTTTCCCTTGTGATTGAACAACCTGAACCCTATTTAGCACATAACAAGCTGTATTGACTGCCTCTGCCCAAAAGGTCATTGGTAGTTTGGATCAGCTAGCATGGTTCTAGCAGCCTCAATTAAAGTTCTGTTCTTTCTTTCAGCTACACAATTTTGTTGTGGTGTTCTTGGTGCTCTATATTGCCTTGCAATACCTTTAGACTCACAGAAACTGTTTAGGATATGATTTTTAAACTCAGTTCCATTGTCTGACCTGATCACCTTAACTTTTAAGTTGGATTGCTTTTCTATCTTAAGAATAAATGATTTAACTAGCTCAGCAGTTTCATCTTTAGTCCTAAGAAAGTAGACCCATGTAAATCTGGTGAAATCATCAACAATGACTAAACAGTAAGCTCTTTTATTCAAACTCAAAACAGATGTTGGACCAAAGAGATCCATATGAATAAGATGAAGAGCACATTAGATTGAATTTACTTCTTTGGCCTAGTGAGAAGTTTTGTGTTGCTTACCTTTAAGGCATGCTACACAATGATCATCACAGATGAACTCCTTTTGTGGTAAACCTCTTACCAAATTCTTTTTGACTAAAACATTCATGGATTTGAAGTTCATGTGACACATCCTTCTGTGCCAAAGAGCAGACTCATTAGATGATGCTTTGCATATCAAACAGCTTAAAGTACTTGATTTGGATAAAAGATCTGTGTCCAAACAGCAGACATTGTCCTTTCTTGGTGTTCTAAGTAAAACAAGATTTTCAGGTATTTTAAAATCTTTTGAAAGAACAATGCACTCAGAATCTGTGAATACAACAATATTTTGTTTATCCCAGATTTGAGACACACTTAGTAAATTGTACTTCAGATGTTCAACATACAAAACATCATTGAAGATCATATTGCCTGCTTTGACAGTACCTTTACCTGTTACCTTACCTCTCTTGGAATTTCCTCCAAATGCAACAAATCCTCCTTCAAAGCCTTTGAAATTTGACAAGCATTCAGAATTGCCTGTCATGTGCCTAGAGCATCCACTGTCCAAATGCCATCTTGTTTTATGTTGTGACCAGTGGGTGCCCTGCACAATTAAAAGCTTAGTTAGTAGTGGAGTAAACCCAAACCAAGTTGGTTTTGGGTTGTCCTTGTGCATTGACATAACTAAACACTGTTTTTGACTTTTTATACTTAGTGAGATCCACTGGTGGATTCTGTGAAGAATATTTAGTTATGACATGAGGTATCCAGGTGTTCTTTACAACCTTTTCATTAACAGTCTCAGATGATCCATTACCAGTTTCAGTTTTAGGCTTAGCAGTTTGAACTGAGTTTTCAGTACTAACAGCTTCAGAGTTTGCACTACCAGTTCCAACTTTATTCCTAGCAGTCTCAACTTTTGTATCAACAGTTTGATCTGAGTTTTTGCCTTTAACACACCATATCTGTTTAAAATTTGATTTGGATTTTGCCAAAACTTGTTTTTGGTGTGTACACTGACGTTTGTTGACTTTTAAGAACCTGTGATCAACTATCTTCTTTGGAACTGGTGCAACAGGAGGTTTGGCCTTTGAAGTTTTTGTGTTTTGAACAAATGCCTGTTTCTGAACCACAGTCTGTTTTGCAACAGATGGTATATACAAGCAATGCCTGGCCAAATGGTTTTTCCTACCACAATGGAAACATCTTTTGACTGTTTTGATTGGAGAGCCAGTTTTGTTGGACCATAACTGGTTCTTGTTCCTTTGATTTCCCCTTACCTGCTGTTGTTTGGGAAACTTTTAGACACCATGCTTTTGGCATGTGCAGATGGGAACAGTCTTACCCCTTTTATTAACAGTTAAGGAAGATGCAATGTTTCAGTTAGAAGGTACAGAAACATGTGGAACAGCATTGCATACACTCATCTTCTCTTTTCCTTTCTTACTGGGGATAGGGGTTTCTATAGGTGCACTCATTGTTTTGAGTTCTCTCTCAACTTCTTTGCACTCACAGCCTTCCATTAGGTGTTCTAGCTTTTGATTTGCCAATGAAGTTTCCTAAATCTATATTGACAGTTTCTATTTTCTTGTTAGCTTCTAACACCCTCTGTTCAGCCTCATCTAGTTTCTTATTTAGGGACTTTATTTTCTTATTCAGTTCCTTTTTCTCCCACTCATGATATGTTCTATCATGTCCCATTTGAATCTCATTATCTTTATAGTCATTGATCTGTTTTTCAAGATCTTCTATGGCCTGCATGTACTCATATCTCCTTTCTTCCATCTTAGCTAGAGTTTTGCACAAGCTCTCATTATGATCTCTGTACTTTTTAACCATATTTTTGCATGTTTGAGAGCAAAGTTTAGCATTTACCTCATATGGTAGTTCAGTGGAAGTGACATTATATGTTTCTGCCATGAGAGCTTGATTTTGAAACTCCTCTTCTGTCTGATCACTCCAGTCAAACACATTGTCTTCTTGAGAAACAAGTGTTTGTGATGATGAAGCTTGATTACTTTGCTGGGGTCTTGGTGGCAGTTGACCTTGGGATCCGCATTCTCTGGCAAAGTGTCCAAGCTTGTGGCATTTAAAGCATTCAACTTTTGATTTATCAAATGCTGGTTTGCCTTCTGGTCTGGCTTGGAAGTTTGATCTGCCAGTTCTTTTCATAAACCTTTTAGCCCTCATAGTCAACATAGCATGCTGCCATTTCAAGTCCATCTCTTCTAGATCATCTGGATTGATTTGTTCTAAATCTTCAGCATTTAGAGCAAACAGTCCATCATTTGCAACAAAAGCTTCATAATGAACTTCAGTAGAATTACCATCAGCACCTGAAAAGGAATCACAACAGTTAGATTTATCAGTTAATGCTGATGACAGCAGAGCAGTGTTATGATTGATTGAAAATGATTTCTTTTTATTTTCAATCTCAGTTTCAAACACTCTCAGACTGTTGTAAAGGTCATCCAACTCTATTTCATCAAGATTATCATTTGTTCTCCATTGGGCAGCATAGACTGTCCACTCTTCACCAAGGGATCTAAGGATTTTCTGTTTACTTCATCTTGATCCAAGATGACTTTGGCAATCTCCAATTCACCTATCAATTTATTAAACCTGTCAAAGATTTGAGTAAGGTTTTCATTCTTGCCACCAGAGAAGTTTTCATACTGCTATTTCAGAAGATGTTTTTGATTCCTTTTGGTGCTAGCATTGCCAGCAAATCTTTTCTCTAAAGCAATCCAAAGAGAATGAGCAGTATAGAACTTTTTAAACTGGTGTTGATAACCATTAGGAATGGCTATCTGTAAAAGTGTAAGAGCTTTCACTTCATTCATTCTAGCCTTTCTTTCAAGTTCAGTCTTTGGAGGTGTTTTTATGGGCTTGCCCTCAGCATCAAGTTCAGGATCAACTACAGGGGGAAATTCAACAGCTTCCCTTATGGCATAATCAATAAATTGAATGTGCTGTTGAATCCTGAGTTTCCACATCTTGAACTCAGTGGGTTTGAGCATAGGCACTTTGAGTCCTTGCCCAGATCCACCACTGCTATTATCAAATTCCATCGCAGAAGATTAAAAAATTTTAAAAGAAAGCTTCTGACTTTGAAAACAAAGAATAACCTGTGACTCTGATACCACTTGTCAAGATCAAAAATCACTACCTAAGATTAACTGGTTTGAATCAACCAGAGTATAAAACCAATAACCTTGTATTGAATCAAAGTCGAATTAAGAAGTTTCCGGAATAACACTTAACTGTTTTAAGAAAAGCTTTCAAAGCAAATAACACATAAGTATAATCAAAATCAAATCTTTTGCATTGCCAAACTCAATGATTACAATCACCTCTAATCTGTTTGATTAGACGAAGAACACAGACTGTTCTTAGGGTTTTACAACAATAGAGGCTTATGAAAACTTAATCAGAAAGCAATTACAACTGAATCAAAACATGTACGTGCAGAGATACAATAGAAAACCTATGCTATCTATTTATAAAGCCTTCTGATTTGTTTCCTTGGAAAACTCTGATTTCTCTGATAGTAGATATTCTTGAATCTTCGAATATAAATCTTTTCCTGAATTTCAGCACTTTCTGTTTATTGAGCTGTTGAGCAGCTTGAAGACTATCTGTTGAGCAGCTTGAAGACTATCTGTTGAGCAGCTTGAACTTGAACACTGGTAGCTTGAAATTTTGAACTAGCAGCTCGAACTTACTCAACTAACAGCTTGAACTTACTCAACTAACAGCTTGAACTTTGTAATTACACAGAAAATCTACTAACAGTTTGAGAAATCTAACTAACAGCTTGACATACTTAGAATATTTCCCAACAAATTTATTTGATCTGTTTGTTGGAATTAGTGTCCAAGTCACAATTATTTGTAAGCATATTGTTATCAGGCTGGATCCTTTTTGGGTGCATGCAATGAATTGTAAAGAGAAGATGATTAACTTAAATATATAATGTTAATTAGTTTGTTAATTTATTATGTTTAACAAATTAATTAGAAACTAAATAATTGATTAATGGGTTAGTTTGTTAATTTATTAATAGTAAATAAATTAACCGGAAGCTAATAGAATTAATTGAGGAAGTACAGGGGCTAAACTGCAATTAGTTGATAGTCAACATGGCACCCCTAAACCCTAATAGGGGGGCCGGCCACAAATCCATCCCACATGGATTTGGGATCAAAAATTTGTAGGTTTCTAAAACCTATATATAGGCAGCCTCTGCCTGCTTCATTCCTTGCTCATTCAATTCTAAGTTCTCTAACGATCACAAGGGATACCAGTTTTTGGGACACTGAGATCTGAGCTTAGAAAAGTTATAATTATCTTTTCTTTTGTTCATTGGGTGTGAACAACTAGAGGCGATCTTGCTTTAGACTCTTGTTGCTCGATTCAGAGGCTGTTCGTGCAATCGTTCTTCGTGAAGAAAATTGCGAATTTTCTCAAGGTTAGTTTTTTTCTTATTCATCTCTTTATTTTAATTATTAGTTGATCAGCTTGTTTGGTTAGATCCTTAAGGTTTTATATTCTTGCATAGTTAGGTTATTTAATTTTCCGCAAAGTTTTAATTTAACCTATCAAGGTATAGGAAACCCAACAGTGGTATCAGAGCGGTTAACCTAACGAACTTCCCCTAATTTTGAGATGATAATCTTGTTCTTAAATTTCAAAAATTGTTTTGATTAATTTTCAGAATTTTGATTTAATTTTAATGGTGTTTTTAATTTTAAATTAAATTGTTTAAACTTAAAATTAATTTTTAAATATTAAACAAATCCGAAAAATTAATTAAAAATTAATTTTTCGAAATTTTTGGAGTAAAATTCGTTTTTTGATAATTATTTAACTTTTAAAATAGTTTTTAAATATTAAATTAATTGTCTAAATTTTGAAAATTGTTTTTCATATTTATCTTCAAATTTTCGGATTTTTAAAAGGTTTTAAATGGATAATTCTGAAACATTAAATAAATTATTATTTTATTGATTTAGGATTTTATTAATTTAATTAAGAGTTTGATTTTCGGGGTTTTTATTTAAACATGCCTTAGAGATAAGCTTGATTTTCTAGGTTTATCCTAAATCCTATTTATCTAGAAATTACCTTAATTTAAATTAAGTGCTTATCCTAAACGTTTTAGAATACCATAATTTATTAGGATAAACTTGTATTATCCTAGGTCTAAATTTTGAGGATTTATATGGTTATATATATAGGTTTCGGATTTAATATATATATTTAATAATTAAATTTTTCTTATTTTATATAAATATTGAAACCGAAATATATATATAAAATATAAATATTAATTTGAACCCTAATATTTTAAATTGTTTAAAATATACCCTGAATTTTAAAATGTTTAAAATAGACCCTTTAATTTTAAAAGTTTAAAATTAAACCCCTAAGATTTAAAAGAAATTTATATATGTATTATTGATTATATATACAAATCATTTAAATCTAATTACATCGTCAGTCAATTGATAAATCGGCTCACCCATAGTGAACAAACTATAAACGAGGTATAAGGCGGGTTGCTCTGCTTCCCTAAAGGAGTAGGTTTTTAACAGCTTCGCGCTGACCTACCTCCTCCGCTTCACTGTGCGTTCAATGGAGCTACCGAGGACTTTTGATAGGATGGTGTCCAGATTAAAAGTATAATCTAAAGTACTAAAACAAAAATCCCGTTTTAGATATATCAAAAGTGAATTAGTATGCAAATCCATGAAAAATGTGCATCTCCTATATGCACTGTTAGTGGAGCGTGTATTGACCGGCACACTAATGAGAGACATATTAGGAGGTGATGTAGGACTCGTGATTCCCGGACTAATCCGTGCCGGGTCTTATGCAGTTTTGCATGGTTAGATTCACCATCTTGTCCGTGATCCTCGGCAACCCAGTCACGGATAGTAGTTGAGCATAACCGAGATTAACATGCCATTGATAAGATTCAATGAATCTCAAAAGATCTAGGAATTTCATAGAGATTGAAATCGACAAGAGTTTGTCCACCTAAAATAAATTCGTGGCGTGATTACGGCGACCCTTTTCATAAAACGAATCGAAAATATGGATCCTAGCCTTAATTCAAATTGGGTAAATTGTTTAAGGAATACTTCATACTAACTAAAACTTTATCTCACAGATGTCTACTTCTACTGGTACTCCCACTCCTGCTCCCAATCACGCATCCAACTTCTCACTCCTTTCCGTTCTGGGTAGGGAAAAACTATCCGGTCCGAACTATGTGGACTGGATGAGAAACCTCAGGTTTACACTGAGGTACAAGAACAAGGAGTATGTTCTCGATGAACGAATTCCCATACTGAATGAGAATCCCACCCAGGAGGAAATGGACGCACACTAGAAACATTACGATGATGCAAACAAAGTGTCCTGCATCATGGCGTCATCCATGGTTCCTGAGCTTGCTAAAGCCTTCGAGAATACATGGGTCTTTGAGATGAATCAGCAGCGGCGAGAGATGTTTGAGGCTAAGGCGAGCAAAGAGCGCCTTGATGTGGTAAGATCCCTCATGGCCTGCAAAACAAAACCTGGAACATCTATCTGCACTTTCGTCCTTGAGATGAAGGGATACTTCGACCGGCTGGAGGCTCTCAATATGGTGTTTGACTCTGAGTTCTCCACCAATATAATTCTTTCTGGACTGCCCACCATCTATAATCAGTTCGTACTCTCCTATCATATGAACATGAATCAGAAGGAGACGTCAATTATGGAACTGCATAATCTGCTCCGAACCGCTGAACAGGGCATCAAGAAAGATGAGACCCTTGTGGCCCCTGTGCTTACTGTCGGTAAGGCCTCAAAGAAACGGAAGTCATCCTGGAAGGCCCCAAAAGGAAAGTCCAAGAAAGGGTCTCAAAGGAGAACAGAGTCCGGTATTGTGCCTACTAAAGATCCGAAGGAAGCAGTATGCTTTTACTGCAATGGCAAGGGGCACTGGAAGCGAAGCTACCCATCATATCTGAAGGACCTTAAAGACGGCAAAGTCGAAAAGGCCAGCAGGTCAGATATGTTCATGATCGAACTCCATAACACTTCTATCTCTAATTCATGGGTTCTTGATACAGGATGTGGTACTCACATTTTTTTTGTATTGCAGGGACTAAGGGAAAGTAGAAGCTTGAAGCATGGGGAGCTGAACCTAATCATGGGGAATCGAAAGATCACGCCTGTGAAGAAAGTCGGAAGGTTCCAGCTCGTGCTTAGATCAGGAGTAGAGATTAGCTTAAATAATTGCTGTTATTCACCCGATATGAATCGGAACATCATTTCTTTGTTTGCCTTGTATAAGGATGGATACAATTTCAGCTTTGATAATAGTAATGGAAGTATTTTGGTTTATTTGAATGATGTTTTTATATTCAAAGCTTGTCCTTATAATGGCATATATGAAACTAGTGAGTGTGATAACAACCTATTATTTAATATTGATTCTAACGAAATTGATATGTCCAAATTATGGTACTGTCGCCTTGGGCACATTAACAAGAAACGCATCGCCCAACTCCAAAAGGATGGAGTGTTGGAATCATTCGACCTAAAATTGGATGATGTATGCGAATCCTGTTTACTGGGCAAGATGTCAAAATCACCATTCACAGGACCGTGTGAAAGAGGTGAAGGACTATTGGATTTGGTCCACACATATGTATGTGGGCCATTCCGATGTTCTACAAAAGGGGAAAATCGGTACTATGTCACCTTTACAGATGACTATAGTAGATTTGGATATGTTTATTTAAATAAACATAAGTCCGACACTTTTGAGACATTCAAAAGATATCAAAGTGAAGTAGAGAATCAACTGGGCAGAAAGATAAAGGTTCTCCGCTCCGACAGGGGAGGAGAGTATCTTAGTATCGAGTTTCTCGATCATCTTAGAAGCTGTGGAATAGTTTCCCAGTTAACACCTCCTTGAACACCACAACTCAACGGAGTTGCGGAGAGGAGAAACAGGACCTTGTAAGACATGGTCCGATCTATGATGAGTCGAGCAACACTTCGAGTAAGTTTCTAGGGTTATGCATTAGAAACTGCGGCACATATTCTAAATCTAGTACCCACCAAGAAAGTTTCTAAGACACCTTACGAGATGTGGAAGGGAAAGCGTCCTTCCCTTGGTCACATCAAGATCTGGGGTTGTGAAGTCTTCGTTGGACGAGAGACCTCTGACAAACTCAGTCAAAGATCTGAAAAGTGCATATTCGTCGGTTACCCACAAGAGTCATTTGGATATCTATTTTACAAACCACGTGAAAACGTAGTGTTTGTATCTCGAAGAGGAGTGTTCCTCGAGAAGGAGATAATATCTAAAGGGGACAGTGGGAGTAAGATCGATCTTGATGAGATTCAAGATACTACCGATGAAGAACCAACTGCAAACACTGACCATCAACATGAGACTAAGATGCCTATTGAACCCAATGACATATCCTTACCTTTGCGCAGATCCGGTAGAGTTAGCAATCCTCCTGAGTTCTACTATGGTTTCCATATTGAACAGGATGATATGATTAATGATAGTACACTAGTCGACTTAGATGAACCAGCTAACTACCGGGAAGCGATGGCAGGCCCTGAGGCAGCCAAATGGAAGGAAGCTATGGATAGCGAGATTGAATCCATGTATGGCAACCAAGTTTGGAACTTGGTTGATCACATACCCGGCCTAAAGACGGTGGGTTGTAAGTGGATATTCAAGAAGAAAACGGATATGAACGTGAAAGTACACACTTACAAAGCTAGGCTGGTGGCAAAGGGGTATACTCAAACCTACGGGATTGACTATGAGGAAACCTTTTCACCGGTAGCTAAGATTAAATCCAAAAGGATAGTTCTGGCCATAGCTGCGTTTCATGACTATGAAATCTGGCAGATGGACGTCAAAACCGCTTTCCTTAACGGGAAATTGACAGAGGATGTGTTTATGACACAACCTGATGGTTTTGTAGACACCAAGTATCCTAAGAAAGTGTGTAAGCTTCAGAAGTCCATTTATGGACTTAAGCAAGCTTCTCGAAGCTGGAATCTTTGCTTTCATGAGAAAATCACAGAGTTTGGATTTTCTAGAAGCGAAGATGAGTCCTGCATATACGTCAAGGTAAGTGGGAGCACTGTAGTCTTCCTGGTATTATATGTCGATGACATATTACTTATAGGAAACGACATCCCAACATTACAGAGTGTAAAAGATTGGTTGGGAAGATGTTTCGCTATGAAGGATCTAGGAGATGCAACTTTTATTCTGGGTATAAAGATTTATAGAGATAGAACGAGACGTCTAATAGGACTAACCCAGGATACGTACTTGGACAAAATACTAAAAAGGTTCAGTATGGAGAAGTCTAATAAGGGGAACCTTCCCTTTGCTCATGGCATAAAGATTAGTAAAGACATGAGCCCGAAGACACAGGAGGAACAAGACAAAATGAGTCGTGTTCCATATGCTTCGGCCATAGGATCTATAATGTATGTCATGACATGTACGAGGCCTGATATCTCATTTGCTTTAAGCATGGTGAGTCGACATCAGCAAGACCCTGGTGAAGGTCATTGGACGGCGGTCAAGAATATTCTTAAGTATTTAAGAAATACTAAAGACAGGTTCTTGGTTTAGGGTGGACAGGATGAACTCAAAGTAACCGGTTATTGCGATGCGAGTTTCCAAACGGATAGAGATGACTGTCGGTCACAATCTGATTGTGTGTTCTTATTGAACGGGGGAGCCGTGACGTGGAAGAGTTCGAAGCAGGAAACCGTGGCAGACTCTACCTGCGAGTCAGAATATATTGCGGCTTCAGAAGCCTCAAAGGAAGCCATCTGGTTGAAGAATTTCATTGGAGATCTTGGAGTTGTCCCAACGGTTCAAGACCCCATCGAAATATTCTGCGACAACGAAAGTGCTGTTTCGTTGACTAAAGAACCCAAGGATCATGGAAAGTCCAAGCATATTGATCGGAAGTACCACTTTGTTCGTAGCAAGGTTGAAGGAGGACATGTGATTTCGAAAAGAGTGCGATCAGAGGAGAATCCAGCTGATCCGTTCACAAAGCCACTTTCTCAACCGAAACACTGTAGTCATGCTGTTAGCATAGGATTACGAGATAATGTAAAGTTTAGTAGTTAGTTTTGAATTTGAAACATTGTAACAATGATTTGAAATTGTAATGGATTTGGTGATTAAATAATGGAGATTTATTTATTTGCAAAGTGCTGCCATCTTCTATTAATTTATCGTTGTGTTTCCTTTTGCATGTTTAGAACCAACTCCCAGAGTAATTAATTTTATTCAAATACCTCAGTCGTTCGTACTACCGGGAGTTAGCATTGAATAAAGACTGTCATGGAATGTTAGTAGACTGTCAAGAGTTTGACATATCATAGTGATTGCTGCAACATTCATGGGTACTTAATGGAGATTTAAGTATAGGGCACTCGCACTTGGAAAGATACTTCATGGATCAAATCATAAGTATTTCCAAGATGATAATATCCTCTATTCTTCAAACGGAGATACATTGAAGTTGCGGTTTTCTAGTCCGTCATACCTTAGTGCATTCAAACGCTGTGCGTAACTGCCAGTTATAACGGATGTATCTAGTTACGATGTTATTAGTTAGCTAGCGCTGTGTATGCGAAGTTTATTCGTTCCTTTTGCCTATATGGAAAAGCGATATCTATGGGCCCTCTGATAATTAAACGTTGACTCTAGAGTGTCGGGCCCGACCGAGACAAAATTGAAGTGTTCAATGAATAAGTCTCATATAGTCATATTAATCGGAAATTAGAAACATAATTTTGAAACCAAAGATTGATTATAATCCATGTCTTAGTTTCATACGATATCAGAGAACGAAGGAATAGTTGATCCCTTATCTAGAGGATTAGCTCTGATATGATTCAGAGTTCGGCAGCTATATCGAGTAGCTAGGAAGGCTGGTAATAGAATGTGTTTAGACAAATAGTTGCCAACTTGTCCAAGTGGGAGACTGTTGGAATTAGTGTCCAAGTCACAATTATTTGTAAACATATTGTTATCAGGCTGGATCCTTTTTGGGTGCATGCAATGAATTGTAAAGAGAAGATGATTAACTTAAATATATAATGTTAATTAGTTTGTTAATTTATTATATTTAACAAATTAATTAGAAACTAAATAATTGATTATATTTGATTGATAGGTTAGTTTGTTAATTTATTAATAGTAAATAAATTAACCGGAAGCTAATAGAATTAATTGAGGAAGTACAGAGGCTAAACTGCAATTAGTTGATAGTCAACAGGGCACCCCTAAACCCTAATAGGGGGGGCCAGCCACCAATCCATCCCACATGGATTTGGGATAAAAAATATGTAGGTTTCTAAAACCTATAAATAGGCAGCCCCTGCCTGCTTCATTCCTTGCTCATTCAATTCTAAGTTCTCTAACGATCACAAGGGATACCAGTTTTTGGGACTCTGAGATCTGAGCTTAGAAAAGTTATAATTATCTTTTCTTTTGTTCATTGGGTGTGAACAACTGGAGGCGATGTTGCTTTAGACGCTTGTTGCTCGATTCAGAGGCTGTTCGTGAAATCGTTCTTCGTGGAGAAAATTGCGAATTTTCTCAAGGTTAGTTTTTTTCTTATTCATCTCTTTATTTTAATAATTAGTTGCTCAGCTTGTTTGGTTAGATCCTTAAGGTTTTATATTCTTGCATAGTTAGGTTATTTATTTTTCCGCAAAGTTTTAATTTAACCTAGCAAGGGTATAGGAAACCCAACACCGTTTTATGAAGAATAATTTGGTCATAGTGCTAATTCTTCTTCTGTTTCATCTTCTGCAGTTAACATCTTCTCATCAGATTCAACAGTTCTTCCACTGACATCGGATACACCAATTCCATCACCAATCCATACACTGTCTCCTTCATCATCTTCATCACCTTCCACCTCATCGACAGACATCCATCAAGATGAATCTACTCCGTTAATACCCTCACACATTGTATCGAATATTATCCCTCTAGAAGACCCAACAGAACTGAACCGAGACCAGTGGTATCTTCACTCAAAACCATCAAACAGAACTCTTCATCCATTCCCACCCTCACCACTCAGATTCCATCACATTCACCTCTGCCACATGAGACGAAATGGACCCAAAATCACCCAACTGGACAAATCATTGGTGATACTTCTACTGGGGTCCAAACTCGAAGGGCATCTGCTAATGAATGTTTCTTTGTGTCATTCCTTAGTATGATAGAGCCCGCTCGTGTGGATGAAGCCTTGAAAGACCCAGACTAGATAGTAGTTGTAACACCCTCCCAATACCCATACATGCCATGTCATTTACAATACACAGGTGGCAATAACGCATATAATCTACACAACACATGTCAGAGGATGCCACAAATCAATGTTAATTCAAACTTTAATACAAACATGTCACAAATCTGAAACAGATGATTAACACAACTGAGCTAGCATACAAAGTCAAACTACCAGCTATCACAGACCACACTGATCTGACTATTACACAAAAACATATAAGAAAATCTCCAAGTCCCAACTCAGCGAACACAGCTACCGATCCCCTCTCTGATTCGTTGAACATGTTAGACTCGAAGACGTAAGCTGGAAGCTCGTGAGTACGCGAGGGTTAGACTCTGCAGCATAAACACATAACACACATACACATACCACATACACGCACGACAATCTCCATCACTATCGCTGGAAAATAACACATGTATCTCAGGTATGAACATAAAGCATGAGATCCAGAACCCTGCACACACTATCACTGTGGGGACCCTTCCCCGACTAACGACCGCACGCAGCAATGGTTAGCTAAAACCCTCTAGGTCAGGCGCGACCTGGCTACAGGCCCTGCCGTGTATACACGCTCTGAAGATTGGTCAGGGACAATCAGCCAACGCGATCACCAATCGCGAGTCACCATCTGTATGGAACTCATCACGGACACTCTGGACTGGATCTCATCTCATGCACATATAACACATATGTAGGAACAGAATCGTACCTGGGGCTCGCGTCCCTGTCTCATACACGATATACCATATACACAAAGAAGCTACACAGCTAAGACTCGTAAAATGATCTCGCTGTTGGAAAAGGACTCGAGTACTCACCTGATCAGTCCACTAATCCCACGATCCCTGACTCATCTTGGCTCGCTATAGACTTGTCCCTGTAAACACACGGATCCCAACTATTAGACTCGACCCAATAGATACCTATTGCAGATCCACAACTGAAGTGAACCCCAAAACAACCCCAAACAGACCCAAGCACCCAAAACAATACCCTAAACCAATCCCACTGATAGCTGCTCGCGCTCACCATCATTGCGACCCGCGCCGGCCTATCGCGTTCGCGGTCGCGCTTGGGCCATCGTGGCCGCACTTAAGATCCTGGTCGCGCTCTTTGTCGCTGATCGCACTCACCTCCCACTGCCTCTAGACGCATCGCGGCCGTGCTCGGGGGATCGCGACCGAGATCTAGTGCGCCAAGTTCTGCTCTGTTCGTCTTCCCTGGCTACCCAAGAGCCAAACCAACCCCTCAAGTTGATTCCAGCCACTGAAAGCTCACATAATCAACATATATTATCCTTCTACCGGACCCATAACCATTTCCACGAAACCAGCAACATATATATATATATATATATATATATATATATATATATATATATATATATATATATATATATATATATATATATATATATATAAGTTAAGGTAGCAAAAATCCATACCTTTTCACTTTGCCCAACTCAAAGCACAAAGATTGTGATGATGAAGAGGTTCACCAACAAAAATCAGTTCTTGCTTCCTGTTGTTTCTAGCTGAGATACACACACAACACACTTCTTACTTTCTATTTTTGGCAATGAAAAGAAACTAAGTTCAAACAAAGCCCCTATATATACTTTTCCATTTATGACAGGTTCCGAACCCAATAACCCGAACCCGATATCACATTTTCAATATTAATATCGTTTCAACCCATTTAAATCCACGATCTCTTATATAAATTAATCCTCTAAAATAACAGCTCGGTAACATGTAATACGCAATCCCGACAAGTATACATCCACTGATCAGGATATTAATCGACCAATGCAATAATAATAAATTAAACATCCACTAATTTAAATCCACGTAGTAGCTCCGAAAATGGGATGTTACAAATCCTCCCCTCTTAAAGAAATTACGTCCCCGGAATCGATCTCTGACTCGTAAATACATATCTCCATGTCAATTCCATGAAATATCAACTCATAGATCTCGATATGATTATCAACAATCCTTAAGAATTCGCATTTGAACACTGAATGTCACAATCATCACTGGTACACGTCATTCGGGAAATCACATATTAGAATCCACTACGATATCAGCCACAGAATTTCTCATTACCACTCTGATCTCTGGCTCAATTAGATAATCCGCTAACAATTTAGTTAATTCCTCCAAAGTCTTCTGACAATTCCACACATAATATATATACATCCTCTAAGCACAAAGTCTTCTCCTTGGAGTCACCTCATAAGCCAATTGGTTCCCATATAAACTCTCGAGTCCTCTATCTTCATTCTATAATCTCAAATAAATTACATCCTCATGTAACTGCATACAGTCAATCTACTAACACAGCAAATTTTCAATTCCACTCATAACATCAGATGAAAATATCTCATATAATTCAATAAACGCAATATCATAGACATGGATAAGCACACAAAAGAATCTGAATCCATTTTCATTATGATTAATCCCCAAACCTCACACAATTCTGAAACCCTGATAACCCAACTTACCACGATATATCCCACTCTATCGCATCAACATTACATATAACCCATACACGACACCACACCTCTGTCACTGGACCTCACGGTCATAGACACAAACAAGCAGTTGCACGCAACAAAACATACACAGAATATAATAAACACATACGAGCGATCTGCTTCTAAATCTAAAATGCATACTCAAGGCAAGGTCAAACATACATACCTGAAACAACATCCGTAGCATCCCGAGCCTCCTGGGCAGTCGCCTGAAATACCCGACCCCGAGCCCTAGGAGCGGTATCATGACGACAGGATGATGACGACTCTTCCCTAACCCCACTGGAACTCGCACCCTGAACTGTTGGTCCCGCCTCTGGACAGTCTCTGATCATGTGCCCCAGCTTCCCACAACGGAAGCACAATGACTCTCTAGTCGTTCACGTAGCGGCGACATGACCCCGCTGGCCGCAGCGATAACACCTGGGAGTATCCGACGCACACGATCCACTATGATGACAATGACATCTTGGGCACTCCCGATCCCCAACCAAATTATCAACCCTGCTATCCACATCTCGAGACCTTTACCCTATACTGCTCTGACTCTGTCCATTATATCGCGAACTATGCATCTGACTCTGTTCGCCTGACCGCTGGCTCAGCCTCGATCTCTGCTCCTTGTCCCCATGTCTCTCTCTTTCTGTCTCGTTTGTCTCGCGAGCTTACCACGATCGTCACTGCTGATCTGACTGCCGCTCCCTGGAAGTGTCTCTGGAACGCCTCCATTCACTCGAAGACCGCTCTGGAGTGCTCGCACGTCGTCGCTAAGAAGACGGCTCCTCTCTATTTCTCTATCTCCTGCTCTCTTATGCAGGACATCTCCAATGCTCTGGCAAAGGTGGGGTCTCGTGTCGTCCAACGAACTCACGGATATATGATCACAATCCATCGATAAAAGTGTCGGCCTTCTGCTGCTCTGTAGCAATATGCTGATGTTGGGAAATAGTTTAAGTACATTCAAGCTGTTAGTTAGACTTCTCAGACTGTTAGTAGATTTTTCATGTAAATACAAAGTTCATGCTGCTAGTTGAAGAAACTCGAGCTGCCAGTGTAAAAGTTCAAGCTGCCAGAGCAAAAGAACTCAAGCTGCTCAGTTCATGCTGTCAAGAGATTCAAGCTGCTCAACAGTTTCATAAACAGAAAGTGCTGATTTTCAGGAAAGATATCTACACGAAGATTCCAGCATATCTACTATCAGAGAAGTCATAGTCCTTCAAGGAAACAAGTCCAAAAAGCAATATAAATAGACAGAATAGGTTTTCTATTGTATAGAAGTTTTCTGCATATTTTTGAGTCCGTAATTGCTTTGTTGATTAAGTTTTCTTAAGCCTCTAAGGTTGTAAAACCCTAAGAACAGTCTGTGTTCTTCGTCTAATCAAAACAGATTAGAGGTGATTGTAATCATTGAATTCAGCAATACAAACAGTCTTGATTACTTCTTATGTTTTATGCTTCATTGGTTCTGAAAGTTTTTGTTAAAATAATTAAGTGTTATTCCGCAAACTTCTTAATTAAACTTTGATTCAAAGCAAGATTATTGATTTATACTCTGATAAATTTCAAATCAGTTAATCTTGGTTATTCAGTTTTAGATCCTGACAAGTGGTATCAGAGCCAGGTTGTTCTTTGTTTTTCAAAGTCGAAAACTTTCTTCAAAATTTTTAATCTATTACAATGGAATTTGAAAATAGCAGCAGTGGATCTGGGCAAGGACTCAAAGTGCCTATGCTCAAGCCCACTGAGTTTGAGATGTGGAAACTCAGGATTCAACAGCATATTCAATTCATTGATTATGCCATATGGGAAGCTGTTGAATTCCATCCTGTAGTTGATCCAGAACTTGATGCTGAGGGAAAACCAGTCAAAACTCCTCCAAAAACTGAACTTGAAAGGAAGGCTAGAATGAATGAAGTGAAAGCACCACTATTACAAATAGCCATTCCTAATGCTTATCAACATCAGTTCAAAAAGTTTTATACTGCTCACTCTCTTTGGAATGCCTTAGAGAAGAGGTTTGCTGGTAATGCCAGTACCAAGAGAAATCAAAAAGACCTCTTGAAACAGCAGTATGAAAACTTTTCTGGTGGCAAGAATGAAAAGCTCACTCAAATCTTTGACAGGTTCAACAAACTGATAAGTGAACTGGAAAGTGCAAAGGTCAATCTGGATCAAGATGAAGTCAACAGAAAGTTTCTCAGATCTCTTGGAGAAGAATGGACAGTCTATGCTGCACAATGGAGAACAAAAGACACTCTTGATGAGATAGAATTGGATGATCTGTATAACAGTTTAAGAGTGTTTGAGACTGAGATTGATGCTAAAAAGAAATCCTTTTCTTATAATCACAACACTGCTCTTCTGTCTTCTGAAAAATCTAATAACTGTGATTCTTTTTCAGGTGGTGATGGCAATTCTGCTGAAACTCACTATGAGGCTTTTGTTGCCAATGATGGATTATTTGCTCTAAATGTTGAAGACTTGGAACAAATTCATCCAGATGATCTTGAAGAGATGGATTTAAAGTGGCAACATGCAATGCTGACCATGAGAGCCAAAAGATTTCTGAAAAGAACTGGTAGGGCCAACTTTCAAGCCAAGACAGAAGGCAAACCATCTTTTGATAAATCAAAAGTGGAATGCTATAAATGCCATAAGCTTCGTCACTTTGCCAGAGAATGTAGATCTCAAGGTCAACAGCCATCAAGGACTTCACAGCCCATCCAAGCGTCCTCATCAACAGCACTTGTCTCTCAAGAAGACAATGTGTTTGACTGGAGTGATCAGACAGAGGAAGAATTTAAAAATCAAGCACTTATGGCAGAAATATCAAATGTCTCCTCCACTGAACTACCATCTGAGGTAAATTCTAAACTCTGCTCTCAATCATGCAAAAATATGGTTAAAAAGTACAGAGATCATAATGAGAGCATGTGCAAAACTCTAGCTAAGATGGAAGAAAGGAGATATGAATATATGCAAGCCATAGAAGATCTGGAAAAACAGATCAATGATTATAAGGATAATGAGATTCAAATGGGGTATGATAGAACCTATCATGAATGGGAGAAAAAGGAACTCAATAAGAAAATAGAATCTCTGAATAAAAGGGTAGAAGAGACTGAACAGAAGGTGTAAGAGGCTAATAAGAAACTAGAATCTGTTAACATAGATCTAGGAAACTTCAAGTTAGCAAATCAAAAGCTAGAACACCTAATGGAAGTTCAATTCAAAGACAGAGTGAAATCTCAGGTCAATCCCAAAGAAGGAATAGGATACAGAGCTACTCCACCTCCATATAATAACAAGTACATTCATCCAATGAGTGAAGTTGCTGATAGACTTGTCAATGAACCACTAGATGAGTCTATGACTATTGTAGATCCTATTCTTGATAACAGTCCTGAATTAAAAGAAGATAAGAGTCAAAATAGAGACTGTGACACAAAGAGTGCACCCATAGAAGTCCAAGTTCCCAGTAAGAAAGGAAAAGAGAAGATGAGTGTATGCAATGCTACTCCACAAGTTTCTGTATATTCTAACTGTAACACTGCATCTTCATCAAAAGGAACTAAAAGAGGTAAAACTGTTTCTATCTGCACATGCCAAAAGCATGGTGTTCAAAAGTTTCCTAAACAACAGCAGGTAAGAGGAAACCAGAGAAACAAGAACCAGAAATTGACAGAAAAGTCTGGTATTCCAATTCAAACTGTCAAAAGATGCTTTCACTGTGGAAGGAAGAATCACTTAGCCAAGGATTGTTTTTACAAACCAGCTGTTGCAAAACAGACTGTGCATCACACAAAATCAAATCCTAATCAGGCAAAGCACTCAAAAGTGAAACCTTCCACAGCAGCTCCAAAGAAAACAGTTGATCACAGATTCTCAAAAGTTAATAAAAAACAGTCCACACATCAAAAACAAGTTTTGGCAAAGCCTAAATCAAGTTTTAAACAAATATGGTGTGTCAAGGACAAATCTGTTGCTCAAACTGCTAATGCAAAAGATCAGACTGCTAAGTCAATATCTGATGCTGTTAGTGCAAAAACTGAAACTGTTAGCACTACAAACACAGCTCAAGCTGCTGGGCATCAAACTGGAGCTGCTAGTGAATCATCTGAGACTGTTAGAAGAAAAGATGATCAAAATAGTTGGATACCTCATATTATCACTAAATACTCTCTAAAGTCTCCATCAGTAGATCTCACCAAATATAAGAAGTCAAAAAACAGTTTTTCGTTATGTCAATGTACAAGGCCAACCCAAAACCAATTTGGTTTGGGTTTACTCCACTACTAACTAAGCTGTTATTTGTGCAGGGCAACCACAGGTCTCCTCATAGAACAAGATGGCATCTGGACAGTGGATGCTCTAGGCACATGACAGGCAATTCTGAATGCTTGTCAAATTTCAAAGGTTTTGATGGAGGTTTTGTTGCATTTGGAGGCAACTCAAAAGGAGGTAAGGTTACAGGTAAAGGTACTGTTAATGCAGGCAACATGACATTCCATGATGTTCTGTATGTTGAACAGCTTAAGTACAATTTATTGAGTGTCTCTCAAATCTGTGACAAACAAAACATTGTTCTGTTCACAGATTCTGAGTGCATTGTTCTTTCAAAGGATTTCAAAATTCCTGAAAATCTTGTTTTACTTAGAACACCAAGAAAGGACAATGTTTACTGCCTGGACACAGCTCTCTTGACTAAATCAAATACTTTAAGCTGTTAATATCCAAAGCATCATCAAATGAGTCTGCTCTTTGGCATAGAAGGATGTGTCACATGAACTTCAAGTCCATGAATGATTTAGTTAAAAAGAATCTGGTAAGAGGATTACCACAAAAGGAGTTCATTTGTGATGATCATTGTGTAGCATGTCTTAAAGGTAAGCAACACAAAACTTCTCATAAGGCCAAAGAAGTAAATTCAATCTCATCTGTTCTTCAGTTGTTACATATGGATCTATTTGGTCCAACATCTGTTTTGAGTTTGAATAAAAGGGCATATTGTTTAGTCATTGTTGATGATTTCACCAGATTTACTTGGGTTTACTTTCTTAGGTCCAAAGATGAAACTGCTGAGCTAGTTAAGTCTTTTATCCTTAAGATAGAAAACCAATCCAATTCCAAAGTTAAGGTGATAAGATCAGACAATGGAACTGAATTTAAAAATCAAATTCTAAACAGTTTCTGTGAGTCCAAAGGCATTGCTAGACAATATAGTGCACCAAGAACACCACAGCAAAATAGTGTAGCTGAAAGAAAAAACAGAACATTAATTGAGGCTGCTAGAACAATGCTAGCTGATTCAAATCTGCCAATGACTTTCTGGGCAGAAGCTGTTAATACAGCCTGTTATGTTCTAAATAGGGTTCAAGTAGTTCAATCACAAGGGAAAACTCCCTATGAGTTATTCCATAACAGAAGTCCCCTAATAGCTTTCTTCAAGCCCTTTGGATGCCCATGTACTATCCTTCACACTAAGACTCACTTAGGGAAGTTTGAGAGTAAGGCTGAAGAAGGATTCTTTGTAGGATACTCAACTCAAAGCAAAGCCTATAGAGTATACAACAGTGTGTCTAAAACAATTGAAGAAAGTGCCAATGTTGGATGCCCATGTAAATCCAGACACTGAAGTGCCACTCCAAAGTTCTGAAAGAACAGCTCCAACACAACAGGAAACAGTCCCAGATTCAAGTCAAGCTGTTTCAGAAACTGAACCATTCACTGGTTCTGATGGAGATGATACCAACCTTGGAACTTCTTTTCAAACAGAGAGAGAGACCACACTAAGAGTTCACAAGTATCACCCTCTCAATCAAATACTGGGTGATCCAAGCACTCCTGTTCAAACAAGGAAAATGGTTCAAAATGAGACTGCTGCTGCTGAACTAGCAGTTCCTGAATTCAGTCTAGCTGCTTTTGAACATGCATGTTTCATGTCTCAATTGGAACCTAAAAAGGCATCAGAAGCATTAAAAGATTCATCCTGGATTGAAGCTATGCAAGAAGAGCTTTTACAGTTCAAAATTCAGAATGTATGGACTCTGGTGGATCTTCCTAAAGGTAAGAGAGCAATAGGTACAAGATGGGTGTTCAGAAACAAGAAGGATGAGAGAGGGATAGTCATCAAGAACAAAGCAAGACTAGTAGCACAAGGGTACACTCAAGAAGAAGGAATAGATTATGATGATGTCTTTGCTCCAGTAGCAAGAATTAAAGCCATCAGACTGTTTCTAGCATATGCAAGTTTCAAAGGATTTAAAGTGTATCAAATGGATGTTAAGTCTGCTTTCTGTATGGGACAATTGAAGAGGAAGTGTATGTGTGTCAACCTCCTGGTTTTGAAGACTACAAGTATCCAGACAAGGTGTACAAGCTAGACAAAGCTCTCTATGGTCTTCACCAAGCCCCCAGAGCATGGTATGACACACTGTCCTCATATCTTCTACAGAATGGATTCAAGAGAGGCACTCTGGACAAAACACTCTTCACTAAATCCATCAAAGCTGAGATTCTACTTGTCCAAATCTATGTTGATGACATCATCTTTGGCTCAACTAATGATAGTTTGTGCAAAGAATTTGAGGCTCTAATGCACAAAAAGTTTCAAATGAGTTCAATGGGGGAACTCACATTCTTTCTAGGGCTACAAGTTAAACAGAAGCCTACTGGTCTATTCATAAGTCAATCAAAGTATGTCAAAGACATATTGGAGAAGTTTGGCTATCAAGACACAAAGGTTGCAAGCACTCCAATGGATCCTCATAAACAGCTCCATACAGACAAAGATGGCATAGATGTGGACATTCATCTTTACAGATCCCTTATAGGATCTCTCATGTATCTAACATCTTCAAGACCTGATATTATGTTTGTTGTCTGTGTGTGTGCTAGGTTTCAATGCTCTCCAAAGGATTCTCACTTGGTTGCTGTTAAGAGAATCTTTAGATATCTTAAAGGCCAACCACATTTAGGTCTATGGTATCCTAAAGACTCTCCTTTTGAAGTAACTGCTTATTCTGACAGTGACTATGGTGGATGCAACATTGACAGAAAATCCACAACTGGTGGATGTCAATACTTAGGAGCAAGACTGGTCTCTTGGCAATGCAAAAAGCAAACAACTGTCTCCACATCATCCACTGAAGCAGAATACGTAGCAGCTGCAAGCTGCTGCTCCCAGGTAATGTGGATTCAAAATCAGCTAAGAGACTATGGTATGAATTTCTTATCCACTCCTATTTATATTGACAATTCAAGTGCAATTAGCATTGTGCAAAACCAAGTGAAATTCCCAAAAACCAAGCATATAGAAATCAGATTTCACTTCATCAGAGATTGTAATGAAAAGAAGTTAATCCAAGTTACCAAAATACATACAGATGATCAGCTAGCTGATCTATTTACAAAACCTTTTGATGTGGGAAGGTTCACTTTCCTAATATCAAATATTGGTATGGTAAACATGGATTAATTGGTTTTCATTATTATCGACTCAGTATGCTAGTTTAAGGGGGAGACACTGTTCCATTGAAAAGTTGCACAATTTTACACTACCAGCATGAGTATTTTTTTCATGCTGCTAGTTCATTTTCTCGGACTGCTAGTTATTTTCACTTCATCTGTCAAAGTGTGCAGGGTATTCGGGTAATTTTTCAAATGTGTGCGCGGGACCCAACCTTTTCGAAACCTTTAAAGGTCCCAGTTTCGTTCAGTTGTAACTACCAGTTACATATTTTTTCTTCCACGGCCTTCTACTTTCTCTCTGAACGAATCACACATTCTTCTTTCAAACCCTAAAACCATCGTTTGATCATCCATGGAGTTCGTAAAAGAACACAACTGCCTCCCATACACTCTGAAACATGCTGAACTCCAACCGCTCCATACAATGATGGACTTCCTCAGGCACTCCCATATCCATTATGCCCTAACCATAAACCCTACTATATACATCTCCCATATTGAACAGTTTTGGCATCATGCATCTTCTCAAACCATCAATGGAGTGCCTACCCTTCTTTCCAAGATTGATGGAACTACTATCCATATCACTGAGGAATCCATCAGACGTCACTTGCATCTTCAAGATGCCTCAGGTATAACCGACTTATCCCTTCAAGCTTTACATTTTGGTCTTCAAAACATTGGTTATAGGGGTCCTGCTGATTCTTTTACTTTTCTTATGGCACATTTTTCTCCTAAATGGAAATACCTTGTGCACATTATTCAGCAATGTTTAAGCCCCAAAAGAACTGGTTGGTCTGAGTTTTCTTCAAATATTGCCACTGCCTTAGTGTGCTTTTCTACTGGCCAACAGTTCAATTTTTCTAACATGATTTTTCAGGGGATGTTAAGGCATCATTCCCTAAAGAATGGGAAATTTTTGATGTATCCCAGATTTTTGGCAGAAATCATTGCACACACCTGCACAACTCCACATTTACATAAACGGATACATGTTTCCCATAGGCACTAATTATCTTCAATCAAAAGGCTGATAAAGCCAAGTGCCAATTTTGTCAGTGTAGATGTTCCATTGCCCTCTGCAATGATGAACATCATTTCAGGAAACAGATGAGAGGGTCTTGAGCAAGCTCAGCCTAACATCACTGCTACACCCCCAAGACCCCAACCCACTCCTCATGATACACAAACTCCCACTGATCCTTTTGTACAGCCAACACGCCCACTCAGAAATATACACAAAAGAAAAAGGGGACCAGGAGCTCCTTCCTCCTCCTCCCATCAGCAAGAGCCATATATCCCTGTGCAGGAGGATACTCCTGCACAGCATATCCAAAGGGAACCACTAGAGGAAACTCCCATCCTCACTCAGGAGGTGAACATCTCTTCAGAGATGGTTCATATGGGTTCTGTGGCTGGCATTACTGATGTCTCTGCACAAGAGGCACAGGACAGTGCCAACATAGCTAAGACCACGCCCATGGCAACAGCAAGTGTGCAAACACAAGCTGGAAGTCCCCAGTACCAAGAACAGAGAGGCCCAGAGGTTTCTACTTCTGGTATTAATGTCAGTGATAGATCACAAGCACCACAGGTGTTTTCTGATCTTGAGACTAGTCTGCAACTCATGCTTTTGACGGATCCCAAGCTGAAACCTGTTGTAGCTATGTTGGAATACCAAATGTCCATCATTGCTGCACAGGGTGCACAAATAATGGCCCTAAAGCAATCAGAAATGGCTCAAAATCAGAGGATGGATTATCTTCATAAGGGGTTTACCCTTTGTGGAAATAAGCTCATTCAATTAGAGCGTTTGATTCAAACCCAAGGGGCAAAGGTTATAGGTCCTTCAGACCAAACCAATGCTTCCAAAAAGGGGGAGAATCAGGAGGTTCCTACAACAGTCCAAGCAGCTCCATCAACAACAACAGTCCAAGAAGCACCAATAGTCCCAGTTTCTAGGCTAGCAGTCCCAACAGCTTCTCAAGCTGTTAGCCTAGAAACTCAAGCTGCTGCCTCAAAAGCAACTGGAGTTGTTATAAAGGAAAGGGTTCAAGCTCCATCCAGTACAGTTCAAGCTACATCTTCTGCTGCAAAAGACAAAGGCAAGGGCATTCTTATTGAATCTCCAAAGCACAAATTCTTCTACAAAGAAGCCCAGATTGCCTTTGATGCTGAAGTTGCCAAAAGGTTAGCTATAGAACAGGATAAAGAATTAGATCAGCAAGCCCAGCCCCCAATAGATGATGATGAGACATTAGGTGATTACCTAAAGGGGTTTGTGGGCAAACAAGTGGAAAAGAAGAGAAAGATGCCAACAGGGCACACCAAGGCTGAGCACAGAAGATTCTTAATCAATTTTGCCTTTGCAGCAGGTATTCCAAAGAAAATGGCTCAGTCCATGACTACTGAAAGGCTGCAGGAAATACATGATAAAGAAATGGAGAAAAGAAAGAAAGCAAAGACCTCCCAAGAAGTCCAATCATCACAAGAACCAGCTCAACCTACTACAAGTCATATTCAAGCTGCTGCCAGTACACCTGTTCCCACTGATCAAGCTGCTTTTTCTATTCCTTCATCGGTTAAAAGGGTGTTCTTTGAGCAACAACTACAAAAGGCCATGGAGATAGAGAAGTTGATTGATCAACATGATTTTACAAAGCCTCAAATCAACTACTGGTTTGCTAAGTCACTGGACGACCGTGACTTGAGAATTAAGTTTGTGGTAAGAAGGGAGTCTGGACCAGAAGAAGAATATGATACATTTTGGCAGATGGTTCAGAAGTTGACC
The DNA here is from genome assembly GCA_020465985.1 of Centrapalus pauciflorus. Classification (NCBI taxonomy): domain Eukaryota; kingdom Viridiplantae; phylum Streptophyta; class Magnoliopsida; order Asterales; family Asteraceae; genus Centrapalus; species Centrapalus pauciflorus. The sequence goes on along the minus strand of JAANYP010006633.1, from coordinate 130,913 downwards.
AGATATGAGCTTATCAGAATGCACAACATTGGGTCTGTATCACAAGTTAGATCTGCTCTACCACAAGTGAAGCAAGTAATTAAAGATCTAAAATCAATTGTTGACCCTGAATCTGCAAGGAAAGAAATAGAGGATGCTGTGAAGAAGGGGAAGAATGTCAAGCAAGTTGATCTGTTTGTCAAGTCAAGGACATACAGAATCAAATTTTCAGATGGACCTGGTATATTCTTCAATCTCGAATTTTATGATTTACCAAAAGATATGCTACTTCAGATAAAATCTGTTAGGGTATCTTGTGATAGAGATGAGATGAAGAAAGAATTTTTGAAGGCTGTAGATCAGAAACTTGCACAGTTGTAAGTTTTTGAAAGCCTTGGTTTGTAAATAATAGTTTACTTATTTATTTCCATGTTTTTATAGAACTTAAAGTCTTGTAAAGAATTTAAGTTAGGGGGAGATTGTTGGGAAATAGTTTAAGTACATTCAAGCTGTTAGTTTAGACTTCTCAGACTGTTAGTAGATTTTACATGTAAATACAAAGTTCATGCTGCTAGTTGAAGAAACTCGAGCTGCCAGTGTAAAAGTTCAAGCTGCCAGAGCAAATCAACTCAAGCTGCTCAGTTCATGCTGTCAAGAGATTCAAGCTGCTCAACAGTTTCAGAAACAGAAAGTGCTGATTTTCAGGAAACGATATCTACACGAAGATTCCAGCATATCTACTATCAGAGAAGTCATAGTCCTTCAAGGAAACAAGTCCAAAAAGCAATATAAATACAGAGAATAGGTCTTCTATTGTATAGAAGTTTTCTGCATATTTTTGTGTCTGTAATTGCTTTGTTGATTAAGTTTTCTTAAGCCTCTAAGGTTGTAAAACCCTAAGAATAGTCTGTGTTCTTCGTCTAATCAAAACAGATTAGAGGTGATTGTAATCATTGAATTCAGCAATACAAATCTTGATTACTTCTTATGTTTTATGCTTCATTGGTTCTGAAAGTTTTTGTTAAAATAATTAAGTGTTATTCCGCAAACTTCTTAATTAAACTTTGTTTCAAAGCAAGATTATTGATTTATACTCTAATAAATTTCAAATCAGTTAATCTTGGTTATTCAGTTTTAGATCCTGACAGCTGAGTCGCAAACGGGGAATACTCGTTGAACCGATCCACGTAGTGCTGCACCGTCATCCCACCCTGCTGCAAATGAAGGAATCGACGCTTCATCTCTCGCCTCTCATCTTTAGGAATGTACTGCAGCTCGAAAATAGCCCTGAATTGATCCAAGTCATCATATAGGCTGCTAAAGATGTCATAGCTGAATCAACGGACTTCCACCACTGGGATGCCCCCCCCCCCCCTCAACAAATAGGTCGCATACCCAACCATATCCCTCTGGGTCCATATGTGCTACTCGAAATGCCGTGTTTATCTGACGTTCCCACGCCATAGCCATCCCTGGCTCGCCACCGCCTCTGAACTGGGGTGGAGCTCCTGTCATAAAGTCCTTAAAGGATCCACCCCTTGGTGCAGTAGAAGATGAGGCACCTGCCCCTGATTTTGTCCCTGTCGGCTAAACAACCGACCCCATACCCTGACCAATACCCTGCTGACAGTAGAACTCTGTCAAAATCTCCAGAAGGTCGGACTTACAGACGAACTCGTCGCCCACCGGCTTACCCGCACCAGATCTCTCGCCCAAATCTGCCATGTCAGTCTGCACAAACCGAAGCAATTAAGAATAACAGACAAGTCACCCAGTTTTATACAATAAGCTAGGTCAGTTACTTCCACTAATATCAATTTCAAGGACGAATCCCCCAAGCATCTAAACGAGGTTTAACTTAAGCATCCACTAATGATACTCAGACTTCAAACCACAAGCTCTGATACCATCAATGTAACACCCTCCCAATTCCCATAAATGCCACGTCAGTTACAATACACAGGTGGCCATAACGCATATAATCTACATATAACATGTTAGAGGATGCCACAAATCACTGTTACTTCAAACTTTAATACAAACATGTCACAAATCCGATACAGATGATTAATACAACTGAGCTAGCATACAAAGTCAGACTACCAGCTATAACAGGCCACACTAATCTGACTATTACACAAAAGCATATACGAAAATCTCCAAGTCCCAACTTAGTGAACACAGCTACCGATCCCATCTCTGATTCCCTGAACATGTTAGACTCGAAGACGTAAGCTGGAAGCTCGTGAGTACGCGAGGGTTAGACTCTGCAACATAAACACATAACACACATACACATAGCACATTCACGCACGACAATATCCATCATTATCAATGGCAATCAACACATGTGTCTCAGGTACAAACATAAAGCATGAGATCCAGAACCCCGCACACACTATCAGTGTGGGGACCCTTCCTCGGCTAACGCCCGCACGCAGCTGTGGTTAGCTAAAACCCTGTAGCTCAGACGTGACCTGGCTACATGCCCTGCCATGTATACACGCTCCAAAGACTGGTTAGGGATAGTCAGCCCGTGCAATCACCCGTAGCGATTCACCATCTGTATGGAAATCATCACGGACACCCTGGAACGGATCTCATCTCGACTTGTCCCTATAAACACACGGATCCCAACTGTTAGACCCGACCCAATAGATACCTATAACAGATCCACAACTGAACTCACAACTGAAGCGAACCCCAAAAACAACCCCAAACTGACCCAAGCACCCAAAACAAAACCCTAACCCAAACCCACTGATCGCCCGCGGTCACCATCTTCGCGACACGCGTCAGCCCTATCGCGCTCGAACGATCGCAGTCGCGCTCAAGATCTCGGATGCGCTCTTTGTCACTGATCGCACTCACCTCCCACCGCCTCTAGACGCATCGCGACCACGCTCGGGGGATCGCGACCGCGATGTGCTGCGCCAAGTTCTGCTCTGTTCGTCTACCAGGAGCCAAACCAACCTCTTAACTCGATTTCAGCCATAGAAAGCTCAAATAATCAACATATATTATCCCTCTACTGGACGCATAACCATTTCCACGAAACCAGCAATATATATATATATATATATATATATATATATATATATATATATATATATTTGAGTTAAGGTAGCAAAAATCCATTCCTTTTCACTTTGCCCAACTCACAGCACAAAGATGGTGATGATGAAGAGGTTCAACAACCAAAATCAGTTCCTGCTTCCTATTGTTTCCAGCCGAGATACACACCCAGCACATTTTTCACTTTCTATTTTTGGCAAGGAAAAGAAACAAAGTTCAAATAAAGCCCCTATATATATCTTTCCATTTATGGCAGGTTTCGAACCCAATAACCCGAACCCGATATCACATTTATAATATTAATATCGTTTCAACCCATTTAAATCCACGATCTCATATATATAATTAATCCTCTAAAATAACAGCTCGGTAACACGTAATTCGCAATCCCGACACGTATACATGCAATAATTGGGATATTACTCGACCAATGCGATAATAATAAATTAAACATACACTAATTTAAATCCACGTAGTAGCTCCGAAAATGGGATGTTACAGTAGCAATGCAAGAATATCTAAACCAGTTCGAACAGCTAAGAATATGGCGGTTAGTTCTCGAAACAAAACGCCGAGCCAGAATCGGGACCAAATGGATTTTTAGGAACAAACGAGACGAAACGGCATTGTGGTAAGAAACAATGCTAGACTAGTCGCCAAAGGGTACCTTGATTATGACGAGACCTTCGCTCCAGTTTCACGGATTGGAGCAATCAGAATCTTCTTGGCGTATACGGCACACAGAGACTTCAAAGTGTACCAAATGGACGTCAAAACGGCCTTCTTTAACGATGAACTTAACGAAGAGGTGTATGTTGAACAACCATAATGCTTTATTGATGCACATAAACCGGACCATGTTTATGTGCTAGATAAAGCTCTCTATGGTTTGAAACAAGCACCTCGAGCCTAGTATGATAGTCTCTCTAATTTACTTATTTCTGCCGGTTTTAGTAAGGGTGTGGTGGACACAACTCTGTTCATGAAAAACGAAGGCCCACATATAATGCTAGTCCAAATTTATGTAGATGATATTACATTTGGATCTACTGACTCTAGGTTTTGTAAGGACTTTTCATCCCTAATGGAGTCCAGGTTTGAGATGAGTATGATGGGGTAAATTATATTTTCGCCTCGGATTACAAGTGAAACAACTTGAAGATGGGATATTTGTGAACCAGTCGAAATATACTCTTGACATCCTCAAGAAGTATAAGTTAGACTCTTGCACGGCTATCACAACTCCCATGGCTTCAAACTGTAAGTTGGATACTGACCTTGCTGGGAAAAGTGTCGAGAACACAACTTATTGAGGGATGATTGGTTCCTTACTCTATCTTACGGCCAGTAGACCGGATATAATGTTCTCTATATGTCTTTGTGCTCGCTTTCAGGCCGACCTGAAAGAATCACACCTTACGGCGGTAATACGCATATTTCGTTATCTTAAGGGTACACCCAATCTTGGTCTATGGTATCCAAAGGGAACCAAGATGTTGATTTTGTAGATTGCAGACTAGACAGGAAAAGCACATCAGGTGGGATTCAGTTTTTGGGTGACAGACCGGTGAGTTGGTCTTCCAAAAAGCAAAACTGTGTAACCACATCCACAGCCGAAGCTGAGTAAGTAGCAGCTGCAAGATGTTGCTCTCAGGTATTATGGATGATAACACAGTTACGTGATTATGGATTTTGTCTCACCTACATCGCAATATACTGTGATTCCCGAAGTGCGATTGCCATATCTTGCAATATCGTGCAGCACTCAAGAACAAAACACATAGACATCAGGTATCATTTCATTAAAGACCATGTAGAAAAAGGGACAATTGAACTGTATTTTGTAGGCACGGAATTTCAATTTGCTGATATTTTTACTAAGGCTTTAGACGAACCTCGTTTCAGTTCTTAGTATCTCAAATTGACATGTTGAATCCTCCTTCTAGTTAAATATCAGCTATTGTCTAAATAATTTTGTTTCAAACAATTCTTATAATTGTTTGAAATTCATTTACTTAGAAGATATTTAATATTTAAATTTAAAAGAAGTGCCACAAAATGATATTCAGTGTCTATATACCTATGTATCTCTTTAATGTTGATGATCTTGACAGTTGCTATGTGAATTGTTCAGTCTAAGTCGGACGCTAAATATATCCATCTTTTTCGAAATTTCAAAGTTTAATAAGGGTTCTGGGTTCAAGTCAAAAACGATAATTGTCTATTTGAGGTGGAGTCAAAGAGAAAATGTGTTTTTCATTTTATTATTATTATTATTTTATTTTCTTTTATTCTATTTTATTTTTTTTAATTGTTAGTGTCGTTCTCTGAAAAACCTTAAAAACATAAAAATATTTATCTGTTTCTGTCATTTGAAAATATTTCAAAAAATTCAAAAAGATTTTTTTATTTTTTTTACATCGTATGGTTTATTTTATGCTTAGTTAGTTTTAATTAGGTTATGAATGAAAAACTCAAAAATAGTTCATTTTTTTAGGCCACATTTTTATTTTTAAGTAGTTAGATTTATTTTGTTTAAGCCCACATTTTTTTTATTTGTAAAGGCGCAAAATCTTTTCTATTTGGCTCATTTCCTTGCAAAATGTGCGGGTCAAAGGGTCCGACCCGACCCACCCGCTCTATAAATAGGCGGGATTTCATGTCTTCTCCACTACGCCTCCTGTTCATCTTCTCCGACACCAAACACCGCCAATTTTCACCATTTGTGCTCACAAAAGCTTTATCTATGCTCGTTTTTCTTCTGATTTCTTATTGTTTCCTTCTCATCTACTACCAGGTAACATGTTTCTTTCTTTATTTTTAAGTTTAACATGCATTTAATAGGTTTTCAAATTTCAGATTTTTCGAGGGTCTTTTGCTTGGTTTTTATGATTTTAAGGGTCTTAGATCATGTTTTTACTTGTTCATGTAGTGAAGTAAAGTGTTCCTTATCATTTCTAGTGTTAGGATCTGCATTTTCATGCATTTTTTAGTCTTACTGTACACGTATGCATGTGGATTAACACATTAAATGCATAGTGTTCTAAGTATAACTTCGGGTGCACCCGAAGTTTCGCATGGCCATGAACTTCAGATCATATCAATGACCAAAGTTCTAAGTGTCTATCATGGACACATCTGAATTTTTGGTCCATCCGAAATTCGCACGGCCCACACTTAGGTAAATTTTAACTTGCATTTCCAACAGCATTGGGCCCATCTGAAATTCGATCCCATCCGAACTTCGGAAGGTTCCCCAGTAGGCCACATATTTTGACTAAGTGTAAGTCATGGACCCATCCGAACTTCGAGTCCATCCGAAGTTCAGACCCTCTGAACTTTGGTTACATATTTTGACTAATTGTAAGTCATGGACCCATCCGAACTTCGAGTTCATCCGAAGTTCAAACCCTCTGAACTTTGGTAACATATTTTGCCTAGGTGTATGCCGTAGACCCACCCGAATTTTGGGTCCATCTAAAAGTCAGACCCTCTCTTGATTCGAGTTGTTCATTTTTGGTCAAAGTAAATGACAAGGACCCATCCGACCTTCGGCCCCAACCGAATCTCGAGTCCATCCGAACTTCGGTGCACATATTTCAGTCGTTAGGCTAGTAAGAATGCATCAACCCACCCGAAATTCAATCCCACCCGAATTTAGGATAGGACTCATCCGAACCTTGGGTCCCAACCCGAGTTCAACTCTTAGCAATTTTTCCTGTTTCTCATTGCATATCAATTTTTTTCTTTTTTTTTTTTCAAAAACAAAAATAAATTCTAAGTCCATTGCACCATTGGTTCTAGTTCAAATAAGTGTTTGAATGAACACATCTATTCTAATATTGGTCTCTCAACGATCGACTTTGTATTTTCTTCAGTAGAATTTACCTTCTACTGACAAAAATCCAGATGCTTTAAACAGAATAGACGGATTCTATTTCACACTCATTTCAAACTAAACCTCAATGTTTTTTTAAGTCTGCTTAACTAACTATGTTGCATTGGTACAGGACTCATGGATTCTCATATTTCCTTAATCATTCCCCACCCTCCCAAACCTCTAAACAACCAACAGCTGCCAGAAGACAATCTTCTTCACCCCGCACATTTCACTGAATTTGCCCCCCATAACTGGCAGCTAGACCTCTCCCTTCTCTGCTCTGAAGCCGAGGATATCACTTTTGATATCCTCAAAGGCCACCCGTTTTCTACTCTCTCATCATAGCCATCTCTGTATCCATCATATATCTTCAACAATTCTGGTTTCACCTACAATTCATCAATGAGACAGTCCTTCATTTCATCACCAGAATTGATTCCATACCCATCCGCCTTACCCTCGACGTCATCTGCCATATTCTTCGCCTCCCATCAGAACATTTTTCAGTCACCAAACACTCCTTCGCTCACATACCCGCCCCAGTCTAAACCCTTCAAGAAATTCAATCCCTTGCCTATGATGGTGTCCTATCCAAGCTATCAAATTTTAAAACGAAGCAGCTCCAATCACATTGTGGTGTATTATTCAACGTCATTAACAAGTGTTTCACCAGAAAACACTCACGACACTACTCCGCCTCAATCCATGTCAAAGCCATGTTTGTTGCTTTTGCCTACGATCACCACTACGACTATGCGGCTTTTATATTCGATGAACTTAAAAGAGCAGTGCAAGACAAAGGCACAAAAGGAGAGCATAAGTTCATTCCATTCCAGAGATTTCTACAACTGTTTATCCAACATGCAATGGAACATGATGATGACATACATGAGAGGCCAGAAGCAGATGAATACAAGACCGTTGCACTTCAAAGATTTAAGCTCCCGAGGGAAATTCCTCAGGTGCCAGTAATGGATATCCCCCCAGTCTCTTCTAAGATTGGTTGAATAGAGAGAAGAGAGGGTACATGTATACTATTAGGGAGTGTATCTTGAAGACGCTCTGTCAGAACCGACAAAGCCATCCTCTTTTAAAGGTGAGGATGAGGGAGTTATGGATGAAAATGATAATATTTTGGGCTCCGGGGAGTGGGAGATGAGTGGAGATAGAGAGGGAGCAGGAGGAGAGAGGCCAGAGGCCAGACGCACCGTCTCTGACCCGTTGAGGGCAAAAAAAATGAGAGCTGAGGGAGTACCTTCTACCCAAAGCCGGACAAGTCAAGAAAAGGCTACCAGTTCAGTAGCCGACATAACCCCCCCCCCCCCCAGCCACTCAGGTTCCCCTTAAAGGGAACCTGTTTCATTTCGCGGGGAAGAAGTTTAAATGCCATCACCCCCTCACTCGGAGGGCGGAGATGTAGAAACAGGTCACGTGCTGCCCCCGGTGACCGAACCTCCATTGATCACAACTCACAGAACACCCCATAACACTCCTCCGCACATTCTAGATGTCTCTGTGATATCTCCACAAACTTCCTGATCTGCACCACCAGTTCGTGATGCAGAAATGAGGGAAGGAAGTCCTGTTGCAGCAACACCAATGACGTCCGCTTCAGGCCATCAAGGGATCACACTCAAGTTGCTAACGGTCATTCTTCGTGAGGGCGGAGTGGTTACTCGGGCTGACGTGGCAGCCCTCAAGGAAGCGAATGACGAACAACATACCTCTTTTCTATTTTTATTGAAGGGAAAGGGTGTTGCAATTTTGGAGTTGCAACCAGGAACCTCAACAGTCCAATCAACTACTGCTCTTCAAGATCAACTAGCCACCACCGCTGCTCTATTCACAGATTCAATTGAAAGCCTGCGGCGGCTAATTCTGATTGTTGAATCAGAAATGAATAAATGGATGGACAGACTGGAATTGGCAGTCATTGATTAACAATCTCTCTGCCGCCCGCAGGCTGAGTCTCTTAAACGGAAACATGATGATCAGGAAGACCTTGGTCATCCTAGGGGGAGAAACGCCCCAGAGTTCAGCCTGAGGGAGAAGTCCATGGTGTAAGAGGAGCAGAAGTAGGAGAAGTGAGTCAGGAGCAAATGACTGCTGCCTCAGAAGGTCAACAAGAAGAGGAAGACCTGAAAATGGCGATGGTAGTATATGAGCCACAACCCAAAAGATCAAAGTCATCTTACTGTCTGATTCAGACTCAAAGATTGTCCTAGATGAACCCATCAAAATACCTAAACCAGAACCAGAGTCACCGCAAAAATCCTCCTCATCTTTTGACTACCTCAACTCACCCACTCATGTGCCTCAAGAAGAAATTCTCTCAGCCATAAAAGTCCCTACCCCTCCTCCTGTCCAAAAGCCTATACTAAATCCTTCCACCTCTACATTTACCCAAACACCACCCACAGAAACTACAAATGCTTCAGGTCCCTGAACTGTGGATTGTTTTCAAGAAATCCCTTAACCTTCACTGATATATGATAAGGTGGACCTGGATTGGGTGAATTGGTTCTTAAAAGGCAAAGTGCATACTCTGCCTACTGAGGAGAGAGTTACTCTGAGGCTCGACCACCAGGGTCGAGTCTATCAAATCTTAGAAATTCTTGCAGCAGAAGTTAAGTCTCCAACAGTCTAAGGGCTCAAGCAATACTTAATGAATATGAAAGCAGAAGATTTTCTTGAGCCCTCTATCTAGAAGAAAATTTTAAGGTCGTATTTATGAAGCAGCCTGGAATGTACAGTAGACGACTGCTTATGGAATTTAGTGATGCATCCAAAGCTGAACAAGCTAAATATAATCAGATGATGGTCAGGGAAACGAGACCGAAGTACAAGTTTGGTCAAAGTCTGAGGTGGTAAATATTGTTTCAATATCGATGTACAAAAGAGTCCGTCTATTTACACCTTCATTTGATGTCAAAAGAGAAGACGGGTCCTCACAACTGGTACACGAGAGTAATCTTGATTTAGTGAACCCTAATGACATAGAAACAATGCATAACAAACTCAAAAACAAAGTCAATGGGCGATTGAGTCATGTCACGGCTCTAGCTGATCTGACCAGGAGTATAAGACGACTGTCCATCATTAGGGGTGTAAACGAGCCGAGCCGAGCCCGAGCTCGTTTAAGCTCGAGCTCGGCTCGTTTAAAAATACCAGGCTCGAGCTCGAGCTTGGCTCGTTTCGAGCTTCGTATGTAAAGCTCGAGCTCGGCTCGTGAATAATTTTCCAAGCTCGAGCTCGGCTCGGGCTCGACTCGTTTATTATATATTTTAATTTTTAATTAATTTTTAAATAATATTTTTTATATAATATATATAATTTGTTATTTTAATATATTTATATTTATTTAATCTATATATTATATATTTATTAATTTAAAAATATATTTATATATAGGCTCGTTTAAGCTCGTTTAGGCTCGCGAGCTCGATATGTGAAGCTCGGGCTCGAGCTCGTTTATTAAACGAGCTCGAATTTAGGCTCAAGCTCGGCTCGGGCTCATTTAATTCGAGCTTTTTTTGAATTTTTAACGAGTCAAGCTCGAGTAGCTCACGAGTAGCTCGGCTCATTTACACCCCTATCCATCATGTAAGGTCTACCACTGCAAGATCTATCTAGACGCGGATCCGTGAACGAGTGCGGAATCCTCGTTAACGGTTAGACGGACAACTCTCAACCACGAAACACGGAGACTATTAGACGCTGAACGAACGACACACGAACGATCCTACGAACTAATTCTCTCCGAAACACACCAAAAGCTGATGATAAACTCGAGATCGCCTTAAGCTTAATTCCTCACGAATTCTGCTAAAGTCTTCTAATGACTCGAGTCTATCCCTAATTATAGACCTTGATTCGAGTCTGATGTGGGCCAAACTCGAATCTGGCCCAAGGCCCATTTGAGTCTGTCCACAAAGACACTCTCGAATCTAGCCTTCATTCGAATGTAAGGTCACATTCGAATCTATCACAGATTCGAATGTCTTCCCTTATGCAATTCGAATCTAGCCAAAATACTTAGACACTTAAGTGATGAAACTTATGTTTTTACTTATGCTTGAGTTAATCTTTGACTTTTATGTTTGAACTTCTTGTAATGTGTTACATCAAGTTCAAACACACCATCCATAACAGACAAACACATATAAACATATATATCAAAACACTTGTTAAAAACACAATGCAATATCAATGAGACTGCTATCGTCACACAGGATGTACCAACACATCATCATGTGCTTAAGAGATTTTCAAACGGCTATCGAGAGCTATCTAGTCAAGGTGGGCCTCAAAGCTCCAAACTGGACATTTTTTGGTCTCGATCTTCAACCAGTATCGAGTATTCATAAGAGCAGAGCAGGGCGTCATATTTTTGGATAAACAAGGGCAAAAGAGGATCTTGCGTTTTGGGGACTAGCCTTGTTACTCTGATGGCACACTACTTTTAATAAGAGCAGGATTGAATGGGAGACTCTGTAACATCCTAAGATTTAAATTATTGTAATCGAGGGTATTTAGTTTAAATTTTATATTTAATGTAATCAAGTTGGATTATCAATGAAAATGTATTCGAAAATTTGAAAAGTTGGTTGTTATGTTAAGTAATTAAGAAATTTTTGAAATTCAAATTATTAATTAAGTATGATGAACTATATGTGTTAGTGGTGATAAAATAAATATAGAAACTTTATTTAAATCTTAGTCATTAACTGAAAATAATGAAATAAAAGACTCTTAGTCTTTCAAAGAGTTCATTTCAACTCTTCATCTCCAAATACACGCACATTTCTCTCAAGAAGTTTCTGCTGGAATTCGAATTTCGTGGATTAAAGCTGATGTTATAAAGATCAAGCCTGAATTAAGGTAAGAAAATAATTTCAAAATTTGGGATTTTATTTTGGGAGAGTTAGATATGAACATTCGGATTATAAGTCTGAGAAATTTTTCTTGCATGTATGTTATTATAGTTGGAAATCATCAATTGAAGTTTTTAGAAGCATCAGAAACGAAAATCGTTCACTGAATCGACCAAAAAGGTAAGAAATTTGTAGTTTTATGAGTTTTTGTATTCTTGAGGTTTTTCCTCATTTTTTGTTAAATCTGAATAGAATTAAGTGTTTATGATGGGGTAATTGGTCTAAAAACACCCCATATATGTTAATATAGTATTTGTATGGATTGCATGTTCCTGAATATGTGTTTGGCGAATTTTTGAACAAAAACCCGTAGTTGCGACTTGCATAGTTGAGTCGCATGAGGTGACTCGGCGAGTCGCCAAGAACATCAAGAATATCAAAAAAGTTTCTAAGTGTTGAGACTCGTATTCGGGTTGGAACGAACTTCGGATATGACCCAACTTCGGGTGAGGGACCCGAACTCGGATGGGTCAACTTTTAGGTCAAAGTATCTCGGGTACAATCGAAATCCGGTTGAGGATCCGAAATTCGGACCTCGAATCGGCGAGTCGGCCTCAGTTCATGCGAAACTCGGTTCTGGTCAAGAAGATCCGATGTTTTAGATTAAAAAGCAGATTTTTGAGATAACTTTTGCACTATAATTAGACAATTAATGATGGGTTATTTGGGCTTAATAACAACCCGAACCTTCGGTTTAAATATGAATTACGAATGGCGAATCCGAAGACTTAACACTTTAATTTATGAAAACTTGATGAAAACTATTAATGAACATACATTGATTATATGTTTCCTATAAAAATGTAACAGGTCCCTTGTGGTGTTGTTAAACACACAGTGGGGTACTTTGTGATTCCGGTTGAAAGTCCGAGGAGAAATAATATAATTGGAAGTTATTTATCGCACCCACTGTGAGTACTTAGGATTGTATATGTCTACATTCATTTTATGCTAGCAATTGTTCATTGAGGCATGTTGATTCATTTTCGTTTGGCACTCTAATAACTAGCGCTTATGTTGATGCACATTATTGCTTGTTGCATGTTATTACATGTCCCGTGTTCTTTGTTGTGCATCTCATGATGGGCTTTCAAGCTATAACTGGTAAATCGATGCTACCGAGGCTATATGACCTGGAGCTGATCCCTCCAGGGTCTTGATGGGCAGGTGTAGCGTCCCCGATGGTAATTTTCGCCTCAGTTGAATGTGTAATTCTGTGCAATGGCACGATGGAGCTCCGACTTGTTTCCGTACTTAGTGTACGAAGAGAGTATACGGAGTTTGTTGCCGGTGTTACTCTTGTGTGTTGCATAAAAATTTGTAGAATGTATAATCTCTGTACTCACTATGCTTTGCTTATTCTGTAGTTGTTTACATTTTTCAGGCAAGGGAAAATCCGCTGCTAAACCTTCTAGCTAGGTCAATTATTGAAGTTTGAGGATATCTACTACTTAATCGGTAATTGATATATGGGGACATCATTGCACTATTTGGGATGGTTGTAATAATTATTGAGTATGTAGAAGTTAGAGTGGAACCTTGTAGCACCATAGGTTGTTTGACTTTTATGTTAACTTTGTATTTTATTTTTCCTATAACGTCTTCAGTATTTAAGATCAATGGTCTATTATGTTTGTTTTTAATCCTAGGTATTGAAATTGTGGTTATTGTGGCAAGGTTGTCACAGACTCCAACAACATGATGCCCAAAAGTTTAGAAAGCTCAAGAAGAAGCCCAAGGAGACACAAGACATCCTCGACGCAATAGAGCTAATTGATGACAGACTTCATGCTCGCCAAGTCATTCAAAGATTCAACATCATACTCTGTCTGCGAGAGTCTGATGATCAAGCTTGCTACCTGCCACAGTGATTGAAAAGGGGGAGATTGTTAAATATTAAATTTCAACCTTGTGGTCCCATTTTGTAATAGATAGTTGTTATTTCATTTCTATGTAATTTCATTTCCTTTATATGTAATGTTTTCTTTTATTTAGAAGTTGAGGGGTGTAGATTGTAAACCCTTCAAACTTACATATGTAATTAATGAAAACCCACGCCTATGGTTTCCAACCTTTTGTCATTATTCTCATTTTCAATATAGAAAAGCGACGGATGCATCTTTTTTTCTCTGACAGCGTTCTTCAAAGATTGAGTGTTATTATAATTGTTGTTCAATTAAATCATTGTTTATTGTGTATGACTGCATGATTATTGATTGGGACCACTACAACACAAGGCCATCAACGCAACATCGTCTCTTAGTTCATTCTATGGATCAGTATCATCTGCCTTTGCCTTATCCTCTTCCTCGTCAGTCAGACCAACCCAAACTTCATCTTCAGCAATCATAGCTGACTCGCTTTGTTTAGACTCTGATATATTCTGAAAGATTTCAGACTTAAAGCAAATATGTGCATCCACATCAAGAATATCTTCTTCATCGGAGAGTTGAAGCCATTGATCATCTTCAGCCATAAGTGCCTTTCCGGGTTCCTTAGTTTAGCCAACAAAGCCTTTCTGGTGTAGTATTCTGAATTCTTGACTACAGGCTTTCGGCATTCCCGGGCATAGTGGTCGGGCTTGCCACAGTTATAACATTTTGGCTCATATTCCTTTAGGACAGGCTTCTCTTGCTAATCATACTTCTCGTATTTCTTCCCACTACTCCCTCCAGACTTGTCATACTTCTCGCGCTTCTCATACTTTCTTGACCCAGTTTTATAACTCAACTTGTTCTTGGTGGCTGTGCGATAAAAATTTTTCTGGAATGCCTTCGTTAGCAGGGCCATTTGCTTTTTCATGTCTTTTATTTCTGAGTCTGCTGAAGAGTCAGATGATTCAGAATCTGATGAACTACTAACCACTACTAGCTTCTCCTTCTTGGATTTGAACTTGTATGTCTTATCGGCTAAGAGAGCGAATGGATCCACAGTAGCCTTCTCTGCTTGCTTCTTCCCAGAAGCTTTCCGTAGAACAACCTCTGGGTAGTTGTTCAGATTCTCATAGACCATGTGAATATCCATGTCATCAATGTCCTTGGTCTGTTGGATAATCATTACATATTTATCCCATTGAGTGTTGAGGACATTCAAAAACTTGACATTGATGTCCAAGTTTGATTTTGTTACCCCGTTCCTCTTCATCTCACTGACCAGATTTACAAATCAGAGTAGGCATTCTCCAACACTTCCCCTTCCCTGGCCCTGAAATTCTCAAACGACATAATGTTGTTTCTAGCTCTATTTGTAGCAGCTTTGCCTGACCCTCGCATTAACTTTCATACCTCATCCTAGATGGATTTCGCAGTAGTATTGTTAGTGACACTATAAAAATGTCATTTGGAATGGACAATAACGAAAATTTTCGGGCAGTCATGTCCCCAAGCTTCCTTCTCTTTTGTGCCTCTGACAAATTAGCATCAGTAACTTCCTCAGCCCTTCCTGGAACAGCTGGGATAGTGACATAGAATTTTGTAGGACCATCAGTCAGTGACTTAAGCATATCATTAGCCAAATCCTGAAAGCTAATGAATTCAAGAAACTGTTCCCTTCACTGTACATATTCACCTTAATATGGAATTGGAGGTTTGGTTTCTGTTCCCATTGCAAGTACATCTTTAGACATCTTGAAGAATAGATTTTGATCTTCCAAAGATCTTGTATGGAATAATGAGTGATTCAGTGAAGTGTCTTGAGTGATACTCGATCGAAATAGGATGAAACTCAAATTATATGTGATAAATCACACAGAGTGTTTTATGAATCTCCCAGATTACTTGTGAAACTCGAGGAGTTTGATCAACCACGGATGACACTTGATCAAATTCGAATTATTTTTGATCAAACTCGGATGACAGTTGATCAAACTCGGTTTAAGTATGATCAAACTCTGTTGAAGTGTGTTCAAACTCGGATGAAGTATGTTCAAACTCGAAGACAACTTTATAAAACTCGGAATAAGCTTGATAAAACTCGAAAGACAAGTTATAAATCTCAAGCAATACTAAGATTGAATATATTCCTTAGATTTAACCGTTATGAACAAAACTAAGTTCAGATCTAATATTTTCAACAAAAATTTCACGAATTGGTACCAGCGTAGATGTGCTTTTAACACAAAAACACTTTTTGTGAAGTGACTTTGTCTAATTCTTGATTAAAAACCCAAAATCAATCAAAAATCTCAAGAAGACTAACTTTTTCCAAAACTCAGAAAAATCCCAAATACTTTCTGTTTGTTTGTAGATGAGATATAAGACTGAAATCAGTTGACTCGTTTTTGTAAGCTCTATACTCGATCCAAAACACAGATTTAAACAACCACAGAATTAAAAAACACACGAGATTTCCTGGATTTTTAAAGTTTTCGAGAAGAACACTCACAGCAATGAAAAATCAGATTTAATCACTCAATAATTTCCATATTAGTCTCTGATACCAATTGTTAATATCAAAATCTAATAGAAATTAATGAATATAATAGAAACACAATCAATTACAAAAATAACCGAATGATTTACTATATTTAGGAGGAAGAATATTACATGAAAAGCGGCTGCTGAATTAATTCTCTGACAACCCTATTTGCCTTTTTGCACTAAATTCAATGCTCTATGATTGACAGCCGCCAACATTACATAAACATAACATATTCTATATATATCATTTACAAGAATAAGGAAATTACAACTTGCCCCCCCCCCGGGCCCCCCCCCCCCCCCCCCCCCCCCCCCCCCCCCCCAACTTTACATTCATAAACAAAATTATAAACTACCCAACACACAGCATCTGAAAAAGAAAAACTACTTTAACATAGCAAAACCATATAACAAAAAATTTTAACAACTCTATTCAATAGAGAAATATAACAGAGAATGAATTGTCTTGTTTGGTATAAGAACTCAACAGAGATATAACAAAAATTTTAACAACTCTATCATATGAAACCGTGATTTTTCATAATAATTCTAAAAAAAATATACAAAAATTCATAAGTTAATACTTAAAATATATTAATAAATCCCAAAATAATATATAAAGTTCTACAACCATAGAGTTAAATCAAATAAAGTACTACAACCATATTCAAACACTTTTTAAATCGTCGTTGCTTTTAGTCAAGAGTTCTTTCATCTCTTGGCATAACTCAAGAAACGTATCTTAAAGCCTAAACCAAAATAAGATAACTGATCAACTTCAACTAATATGAGATGCAAAGTAACGCAAATAAGCCCAGTTCAAATTAGATACCATCATAGTAAAAGCCCTATTACAACAACAATTGTGACGTCCTTGTTAATTAATGATATAATTGTAGCAATCACCAGGATCGACAAACAACCCAATGAGTATCATAATAATTGAAATTGAGTACTTAAATCAGAATTAAGCGAATCCACACTAAAGCAATGAAAGTAAATGTCTACAGTGTTTAAGTCTAGCTATTACATCATCATAATTGTTTTAATAGTAACAAATTCCCAGCCCCAAAGCTACATCGTCCATGTACCAATTAGCTTCTAAGGTCACCGAGATAAGAATTTGATTGCTTAAGATGAAGGTCCCGCTACACTCTTGCCTTTGCCTGTAAACAATGTGAGTCAACAGTAAGCTAAATGCTTAGTGAGATAACAGATTATACATACAACAAATATTTCTTTACATGCAATGCTTAACCATGGGCAGTGTAAGCCCCATGTATGTGAAAACGGCAGTGAAAGCCACAATGTGTGAGTAAACCATGCAGTGCTAGCATGGGGTGGCAGTTCAATATGCTGATCGGGGATGTGCCGAACCTGATGGGATACGAGTGGGATGATCAGTCCCCGACAGCGGCCTGCTGTCAGCCCCAGTCCAGGTCGCATCAGATTATGAAGTAATGATCATGCAGTGCAAGCATGATGTAAATAGATGCACTTTCAAATGAACGCAAGCTACATGTGTGTTACATGTCAAGTACGAGTGTGCATCATAACAACAAATCATTTCATGAGTGCCAAATGAAGTATATGAACAATGTGAACATGCCATTGAATGTATAAACATGAATGCAAAAACAATAAATGTTCGAATGACAATCTGTTACTCACAGTGATTGGTTTTGTGACTTGATCCTGAATCAATGTGTGTTTTGATAACACCACAATGATCTGTAATGTAAGTGTAATAGTGATGTAATGTCAGTAATTGCTTAAAAATTGTATTCTGAAAACTAAGTATAATTGGGTTCTGATTTCGGACCACATCCGAATTCGGATGGTCCGAATTGTAGATGGTCCGAAATTGGGTCCTTGGTCCGAATTGGGTTGATCCGAAATGGGTGATCCGAAATTGTGTATGGTCCGAAATGGGGATTTGTCCGAAGTAGGCTAGTATCCGAAATATTGTAGGTCCGAAGTGGGGAGAGGTCCGAAATGGGTTGAGGTCCGGATTGGGATGGACCCGAAATAGTAGTTGGTCCGAAACACTGTAGGTCCGAACTGGGTACGGATCCGAATTCGGATGGATCCGGACCGAGTTCATACTTGGTGAAATTTCCAATATTTTCCAGAATTATGTTTTTGACCATTTTTGCATGTTTTTGAGTCTGATATTGCAGATATAAGCTTAAATGTACTATATCAACTTATAATATAACACTTATGTACTAAAATAACCGATTTGTGTCCATTTTTCTTATGAGTCTCGATGAACACACACACTAAAACACACACATATCTCAAAATCATACTTAGACTTCGAATCTGTTTCTGAAATTTTGTATACAACATCACTAACACTCGATTTTAACATTGCAACAATAACATCTAACATGCATTAACAGTTGCATCAAAATCTTATAATTCGGTTCTTATTGAAACCGAACACAAAACTCCAAGAATTCGTAAATATTAACAAATATTACCTCAAATTGTTTGTTGTAATGCTTATAGTTCCTTAATTGCCACTTGATTCCAACTTTTGCAGCTTCAATTTGTTGATTCTTGGGTGTTCTTGGATGAAGCCGAGAGAGATGTAGAGAGAGAGAGTGAGAGACGGTTGAGAGAGTAGAGAGAGAAAGTGAGTTTGTGGAAAATGAAAGAGTTTTCATCTTTTATTTGCTATTTTGACCCAATTGCATATTACACCCCTTAACTTCGTATTTTCTTATTTAACATATATTGTGATGAAAATTGGCTTAAATTGACATAATAAATCCACCAATACAATATTTAAATCCTTAAATGTTGCAAATTACATGTACTTAAAATTTGGGATGTTACAGCATGGGCTCCACCACGCCTATACTTCGTCCGCGAAGTCATGCTGCGCTAAACAAACTTGGGTACTTAGTCTTCATGTCTTCTTCCGATTCCCAAGTGTGATTAGCTCCCCGATGATGCTTCCACTTGACCAGCACCATCCTGATTTCTTTGTTGCGGAGTTTCTTGACTTTTGTTTCCAGTATAGACTCCGGTTCATCAACGAACCTTAGCCGTTCGTCAATCTTAATGTCCGAGTGATCAGTCCATGGTTCCCTCTCGGGCACCAGACTCTTTCTTAAGTATCCTACGTGGAAGACCGGGTGAACTCCTGATAACTCTTCCGGCAAGTCCAAGTGATAGGACTGATTCCCAATTCTTTCTAGTATCTTGAAGGGTCCTATGAATCGAGGTGATAACTTTCCTCGCTTTACGAATCTTGTAACACCTTTCATTGGGGAAACTTTTAAGTAGACCCAATCGTCCTTCTGAAACTCTATTGCTTTGTGTCGGCGATCGTGATAATTCTTTTGCCGATCTTGTGCCGTTTTCATGTACTGTCGAATGAGTTGGATCTTTTCGTTCGTTTCTTGTAGCAAAGCAGGACCGGCTATTGGAGTTTCTCCTGTTTCCCTCCAACAGGTTGGAGTCCTACATTTTCTTCCGTATAGAGACTCGAATGGTGCCATCTTGATAGTGGAATGATAACTATTGTTGTAGGAGAATTCAACCAATGGGAGGTGATCGTCCCAGTTACCACCCAGATCCATGACACAGGCTCTGAGCATGTCTTCGAGAGTTAAAATTGTTCTTTCACTTTGACCATCAGATTGGGGTCTATAGGCAGTACTCATTGCGATACGAGTACCAAGACCGTTTTGTAAAGCAGCCCAGAAGTTGGAAGTGAATCTACTATCTCGGTCAGAGACAATAGACTTAGGCACACCATGCCTAATGACGATTTCGTTAACGTAGATCTGGGCGAGACGGTCCAGTGAATAGGTTCCTCGGATTGGAATGAAGTGAGCAGATTTTGTTAATCGATCAACAATGACCCAAATGGCATCATGTTGACGACGCGTCTTGGGCAGCTTCGTTATAAAGTCCATAGTGATATGATCCCACTTCCATTCCGGGATAGGAAGAGGTTGCATACTACCATAGGGCTGTTGATGTTCTGCTTTGACTAGACGACATGTTCTGCACCTTTCAACATACTGACCGACATCTCTTTTCAATCCTGGCCACCAGAAGTCGGCCTTCAGGTCGTTGTACATTTTTGTGCTGCCAGGATGAATTGAGAATTTAGATTGATGAGCCTCCTCGAGAATTACATCTCTCATGTTCCCGAACTTGGGAACCCACACTCTGCCATACACACCCTTTAGTCTAGTTCCATCATCTTGCATTAATGGCAACTGAATTCTGATATCTTCGTCTTTAACATTCCCTTCTTTTAGGGCCTGCAACTGAGCAGCCCTTACATCGTCTATGATAGTGGACGTCAGTATGGTAGAGGTCAAGGCATAACAATATGCCTTGCAGTACGCTTTCCTACTTAAGGCATCGGCCACTACGTTGGCTTTCCCCGGGTGATATAGAATTTCACAGTCGTAATCTTTGATCAGCTCCATTGACCTTCTTTGCCTCATATTCAAGTCCTTCTGACTGAATATGTAGTTCAAACTTTTGTGGTCGGTGTAGAGCTGACACTTGGTTCCATACAAGTAGTGTCTCCATAATTTGAGAGCGAAAGTCACAGCAGTTAGCTCTAGATCATGAGTAGAGTAATCTTTCTCATGTGGTTTGAGCTGTCTGGAAGCGTATGCTATGACATTTCCTCTTTGCATTAATACAGCGCCCAAACCCATGCCTGATGCATCAGTATAGACAACAAAGTCTTCGTTCCCTTCAGGCAGGGCTAACACTGGTGCTTCACTTAGCAGATTCTTCAAGTTGTCAAATGCCATTTGCTGTTCTTCTCCCCAAAAGAAGGTCGCGTTCTTGCGAGTAAGCTTTGTTAGCGGAACGGCGATCTTTGAGAAATCTTTGATGAATCGGCGGTAGTAACCAGCCAGTCCCAGAAAACTCCGAATCTCTGAGGCGTTGCGGGGTGATTCCCAGTTCTGGATAGCTTCGATCTTTGCAGGATCAACAGCAATCCCAGCACCAGATATCACGTGCCCCAAGAATTGGATCTGAATTGATTGTTTAAGAGGTACAAGTTAATAAAAGAATTTATGATTGAGTATAAGGATCATGAAATTGTTTCAAACGTTGAGACGTACCTGCCTCAACCAGAATTCACACTTAGAGAATTTGGCATAAAGTCGCTCTTTGCGTAGCAACTCTAGTAATTCTCTCAGATGTGCTGCATGATCCTCTTCGGTTTTTGAATAGATGAGAATGTCATCGATGAACACGATGACCGATTTGTCGAGCATTGGCCGGCAGACTCGATTCATGAGATCCATGAAAGCGGCCGGCGCATTAGTAAGACCGAACGGCATTACCAGAAACTCGTAGTGTCCGTAACGAGTTCTGAAAGCCGTCTTTGGAATGTCATCAGAATGTACTTTGAGTTGGTGATAACCCGAACGAAGATCAATCTTCGAGAAGTAGCTTGCGCCTTGTAACTGGTCGAAGAGATCATCAATCCGGGGCAACGGGTATTTGTTCTTGATTGTGACTTTATTGAGTTCTCGGTAATCGATGCACATACGTAATGTGCCATCTTTCTTCTTGACGAACAGAACAGGAGCGCCCCAAGGAGATGAACTTGGGCGTATGAAACCCTTGTCGAGCAACTCCTGTAACTGCTTCATCATTTCCTGCATTTCTGCAGGAGCTAGACGGTACGGAGCCTTTGCTATTGGAGCAGCTCCGGGAATGAGGTCAATGCGGAATTCCACTTGGCGATCAGGTGGCAATCCCGAGATATCTTCTGGAAAGACATCAGGAAATTCGGAAACGACGGAAACGGTAGAAGGAGATTGAACTTCAGCCTTTGCATCGACAGCGTAGGCTAAGTAAGCTGAACAACCCTTGGCAACGTGCTTTCGGGCTTTTGCAATTGAAATAAGGCATAAGTCGCCTTTGTGTCTATCACCATAAATGCATATGTCTCGGCCCTCAGGTGTGGTGATCTTAATCATTCTTTTCTTGCAAACGATTTGGGCCTCGTTATGAACTAACCAGTCCATGCCTACTATGACATCGAATTCCCCGAACTCCATAGGGATCAGATCTATATTGAATACTACGTCTTCTACCAATAATGTGCAATTCCTATACACTTTGTCTGCTTTTACTAACATGTTGCTAGCAGTCTCTATGTCAAGTACAAATTGCAGTTTGGAAGTTGGCATGTTAAATTGACGAGCAAATGTAGTGGAGACAAACGAACGATTTGCTCCAGAGTCAAACAGTATACGTGCAGGAATTGAGTTAACATAGAACGTACCAGTGACCACCTCCGGGTCATCCTTTGCTTCTTCAGCTGTGATTTGGAATGCCCTTGTTGGAGCCCTTTGAGATTGATCCCTGCGAGCCGTGGAAGCTACAGAAGATCTTGCTGTTGATTGTGGAGCATTCTGATCTCGTGGGGGTTTCGGGCAGTCCCTTGAGAAATGGCCAAGTCTGTGGCAGTTGTAGCATGCATCATCTTTTCGTGGACAATGCTCCCAGTGATGGCCTTTCTGCCCACAGCAGAAACAATACATATCCTGAGTCTTGCACTCCCCAGAGTGCGCTTTTCTGCATCGTCTGCAGTCTCTCATCTCTGAACTGGCCGAAAAGGCCCTTCCTTTCTTTGGTGATGAAGACTGTTGATGGGATTGAGGAGAGAATCGGGAGGATCCAGACTCCCGCTGCCTTTTTGGTGGCGACGGTTGAGTTGGTGCTGCGGTGGCTGACCCAATGACGTATCCAGACAATAAGACGATCTGCTCAACATTCCGAGCAGCCTCCAGTAAACCAGCGAAAGTTGTATACCGAACCCCACTCATTGTTCGGCGAATCTCATAATCTAGTCCGGCCTCAAACCGGGCTATCTTCCTCTCTTCTGTGTCTACTTGATGGGGTGCGAACAGACTCAATCGAGTGAACTCAATGGCATATTGTGTAACCGTTTTCGTTCCTTGAGTCAGATTCAGGAACTTTGCCTCGAGACGTCGCTTCTCGTCGGCTGGACAGTACTGTTGGGAGAATACTTCCTTGAACTCGTTCCAAGACATGTGTGACACTACCTCCATCGTCAGCACATGTGTCATTGCATCCCACCACATAACAGCGTCCCTTGCAAACATAGCGGTTGCAAAGCGGACCATGTCTTTATCAGCACAGTCGCTGATTCTGAAAGTTCTCTCTGTGGTGGTGATCCATTCCAATGCAGTCACAGCATCTCAGGTTCCATCAAAAGTAACAGCCCCGTTACTTTTGAAGTCCTTAAACCTACAGCCCCTTGATCGGTTGGAAGACCCAGTATCTTGTCTTTCCTCTTGGTCATCTTGTTGCTGTTCCTTGTTCTTTCGTTTGTCAGCTTTACGTTTTGCCTCGGCCTCATCTCTGGCCCTTAACTGATCAGCAAATGACTGAGCCTGCTCAGCCATTCGTTTGGATTGTAGCTCATTGTTCTGTTCCATAAGAGCTTGCATCATCTGGAACATTTGCTGAGGAGTCATATCGTCTCCTGACATGTTCTGAAATATAACAACTTATATTTAGAACATTTATTTGTAAATCCTAAGTGTACCGTTACCCTTTGTGTTTCCCCGTGTGCATGTCAATCCTATCTTAGTTCAAATCATTACTTAGAAGTTCTTTCTAATATCATGACCTAAGTTTGAGTCCAAGTCCTCGCGGACACTTGAAACCTCAAACTAATGCTCTGATACCAAACTGTGACGTCCTTGTTAATTAATGATATAATTGTAGCAATCACCAGGATCGACAAACAACCCAATGAGTATCATAATAATTGAAATTGAGTACTTAAATCAGAATTAAGCGAATCCACACTAAAGCAATGAAAGTAAATGTCTACAGTGTTTAAGTCTAGCTATTACATCATCATAATTGTTTTAATAGTAACAAATTCCCAGCCCCAAAGCTACATCGTCCATGTACCAATTAGCTTCTAAGGTCACCGAGATAAGAATTTGATTGCTTAAGATGAAGGTCCCGCTACACTCTTGCCTTTGCCTGTAAACAATGTGAGTCAACAGTAAGCTAAATGCTTAGTGAGATAACAGATTATACATACAACAAATATTTCTTTACATGCAATGCTTAACCATGGGCAGTGTAAGCCCCATGTATGTGAAAACGGCAGTGAAAGCCTCAATGTGTGAGTAAACCATGCAGTGCTAGCATGGGGTGGCAGTTCAATATGCTGATCGGGGATGTGCCGAACCTGATGGGATACGAGTGGGATGATCAGTCCCCGACAGTGGCCTGCTGTCAGCCCCAGTCCAGGTCGCATCAGATTATGAAGTAATGATCATGCAGTGCAAGCATGATGTAAATAGATGCACTTTCAAATGAACGCAAGCTACATGTGTGTTACATGTCAAGTACGAGTGTGCATCATAACAACAAATCATTTCATGAGTGCCAAATGAAGTATATGAACAACGTGAACATGCCATTGAATGTATAAACATGAATGCAAAAACAATAAATGTTCGAATGACAATCTGTTACTCACAGTGATTGGTTTTGTGACTTGATCCTGAATCAATGTGTGTTTTGATAACACCACAATGATCTGTAATGTAAGTGTAATAGTGATGTAATGTCAGTAATTGCTTAAAAATTGTATTCTGAAAACTAAGTATAATTGGGTTCTGATTTCGGACCACATCCGAATTCGGATGGTCCGAATTGTAGATGGTCCGAAATTGGGTCCTTGGTCCGAATTGGGTTGATCCGAAATGGGTGATCCGAAATTGTGTATGGTCCGAAATGGGGATTTGTCCGAAGTAGGCTAGTATCCGAAATATTGTAGGTCCGAAGTGGGGAGAGGTCCGAAATGGGTTGAGGTCCGGATTGGGATGGACCCGAAATAGTAGTTGGTCCGAAACACTGTAGGTCCGAACTGGGTACGGATCCGAATTCGGATGGATCCGGACCGAGTTCATACTTGGTGAAATTTCCAATATTTTCCAGAATTATGTTTTTGACCATTTTTGCATGTTTTTGAGTCTGATATTGCAGATATAAGCTTAAATGTACTATATCAACTTATAATATAACACTTATGTACCAAAATAACCGATTTGTGTCCATTTTTCTTATGAGTCTCGATGAACACACACACTAAAACACACACATATCTCAAAATCATACTTAGACTTCGAATCTGTTTCTGAAATTTTGTATACAACATCACTAACACTCGATTTTAACATTGCAACAATAACATCTAACATGCATTAACAGTTGCATCAAAGTCTTATAATTCGGTTCTTATTGAAACCGAACACAAAACTCCAAGAATTCGTAAATATTAACAAATATTACCTCAAATTGTTTGTTGTAATGCTTATAGTTCCTTAATTGCCACTTGATTCCAACTTTTGCAGCTTCAATTTGTTGATTCTTGGGTGTTCTTGGATGAAGCCGAGAGAGATGTAGAGAGAGAGAGAGTGAGAGACGGTTGAGAGAGTAGAGAGAGAAAGTGAGTTTGTGGAAAATGAAAGAGTTTTCATCTTTTATTTGCTATTTTGACCCAATTGCATATTACACCCCTTAACTTCATATTTTCTTATTTAACATATATTGTGATGAAAATTGGCTTAAATTGACATAATAAATCCACCAATACAATATTTAAATCCTTAAATGTTGCAAATTACATGTACTTAAAATTTGGGATGTTACAACAATTCTATGATAAACTTCATAAGGCTTATTGTTATTACATAGAATATGACACATGTGCATAATACAATAATACTACAACCAATCATGATTTCAACAAAACTGTAAAGCAATCATAATCAAATAGCAACTGGCAGTAGATCAAATTTAGAGTTATAATCAAGTATAAACAAAAATAATCATTACAGTTGAAATTCTTTGCATATGATGTTATAAGTTAAATGGTCATTTTCATCTTCTAATAGTCATTTTCATCTTGAAATAATTATTGATCACAACATATAACATGTCTGCTGAAAAATGATACTTAAGAGGTTCACAAAAAAAATTCTAACATCACCTGTTAAAGCAATTTAGTTTTCTTGCCATGAAAGACATGATCTAAAAGATCAATACACAAAACTGAATTAAAAATCCCTTAACACTCTATTATTTCGTTAATGCTAAAACTATTATTGAAATACATACTCGCCAATTAAGTTTTATACTAACCAAATTCCTAGGGATACATTTGGGGCCTATTTCACATTACTAAGAAACAATCAGTTTGCTAATAGGGGTAAAACCACCACCAATAGTTTCTTAATGTAACACATGAATTGAACCAACATAAAATAAAATAAAAATTACAGAACATGAAAAAGTAACTGATCAACTTCAATTAATAATGATTGTGCCAAATCTCACAAAAGCTATAAGATAGAAAAAAACATATAAACTCAGAACAAGATGGTTGGATCATGGGACAAATTAAACTCACTTTTTAAGTACTTCACGGTATCAAGAAATGTATAGAATACCTATAATAACAATTGATAAGAACCTTTTAATTAGTTTCTATGTTGCACATAGAAACTCATTATGCATGGACTACTCTACTCCAATTTAACATGAAATTCCTATTTGTATCGATATTTCAAAATCTGTCTTTGTTATAGAAAATGAACCAACATGTCGAGTAGCTCAGACCCTACACACACCATCATAATCTTAGATTCCTAATTCATGAGAATGACGTAATGTGATCGATGTAATCTATACCAATAACACCAACATCACTTTGATCAAATGATTAATTTGGATTAATATGAACATTAACAAATGTTATCCAAGGACACTCGAAAGATACAAATAATCAAAAACACAATAGATTCTCACCTTTTTACTACTAACAAAATATCTATGTAATTGTGACCACCAATGCTCAAGTTTAGAACATCCATGTTGCTTGCGATTTGCATAATTAAAAGCATGTAAAGAACAAGATGTTACGATACCTTCAAAATAAGCTGAATAGAAACTTACAGTTGCTTTAAGTAGCCACGATGAAAAGACAAAGAGCTTACATATAGTTTGTTTTGGAGTAAAAAAGTCGACTATCTATTAAATTGGGATCCTTGAGGTGCTATAAATGCAGAGAGGGAGAAAAAAAGAAAAGCATCATAAGTAATACAAGAAGAATTAATTTCCCTGTTATATGAGCATGAACCCAGAAAAAGAGTTCTATCTTCAACTTTTAAACTCAAACCATGTGTATAGCATAACCAGATTATGATCATGAGCACATAACCAATGCTTTCTTTGTATCCATAAGTAGAAACATTCTTAGAAAAACCAATTCTCTTTTGAGCCATAAATCAAACAGAAAGTGTATAGAAAAAAAAACATCCTGAGGATCCGTTCTGATTTATTGAGTGCAAAAATGGAAGAGTATAGCTTACAATAATATGTATTTGCTGCTGAGAAGAGAAAGAGCATCTGTCTTTGTCGAAATCAGATTCATCAAGAGATGAACCTCAGTCGTAACACGCAAAATGAAATTATATTTCTTTCAAACTGCTCAGATGAAGATAAGCTTTGATTTTGCCGAATTTTTCACGTGAAGATTGGAAAGTGGAATAGGTTGCAATGATGGTTCTCCCAATAAAACCTGTATGTCATGATAAATCTTGTCTCGGTAAAGTTGAGTTCGAAATATGCTTAAGAATATTGTACCATATGCTTTACAGAATAGTATGTCTTAAAATTCAAGATTATGCATTGACATCTTGTACTTTATGCATTATATCTATTTTTACATGATACTCAACAGGCAATAAAAAGGGTACTTGTCTCAGAACTGAAAGATGTTCATCTCTTTTTCTATTTCAGATTTTTACCTATCGGTAAAACACTTGCTTAACATCATAACAGGTTACAGACGTACAACTTCTGCATGTCCATATACAAATATTCATGGGTGCAACATTTTTCAAGTGGGGGAGTGCAGGGGACGAGGGAGGGGAAGAAGTGGTGGTTGGCCGAGATGGTTTCCGACATGATTGGAATCGGGGAAGGGGAGGGATGGAGAGTTGTGTGTATGTTTTAAAAGAATTCATTAGAAATTAATATAAAGACTCAAAAAACTTCATTAGAAATGTAAAATTGATTCACGGATATATTTAAAATTACATGTCCAATGTCATAAAGAGCATTTAAATAGGTATCGAAAATGTCAATTCGGAAGCCATGTCAACTTATTGACACATCAGCACAAAAATGACCGACAGCTTGTTCTGATACCTTATGATACCAGGTTCATTGGCATATCTACATGTATTGGACTGCAAGGGCATATAAATCAATAATATAAATGTTTATGGCCAGAAAATGATGCCATTAACACACTTGAATTAAAAGATTCTACACGTGAAACCGAAGTATGAAAATGTATCACATCATGGACCAAGGCATATTATCGGGAGTAAAGATATGGATAACAGTTTATTTAGATCTCAAAATATGTAGCAGTTTTTTAGAAGGGGGGTGGGTTGACAATGTTTTGAGACGCATAAGTAGATGCTAACTGAAAATATGACAATGTGTGAATATCAGAAATTGTCAGGATCTAAAACTGAATAACCAAGATTAACTGATTTGAAATTTATCAGAGTATAAATCAATAATCTTGCTTTGAATCAAAGTTTAATTAAGAAGTTTGCGGAATAACACTTAATTATTTTAATAAAAACTTTCAGAACCAATGAAGCATAAAACATAAGAAGTAATCAAGACTGTTTATATTGCTGAATTCAATGATTACAATCACCTCTAATCTGTTTGATTAGACGAAGAACACAGACTGTTCTTAGGGTTTTACAACCTTAGAGGCTTAAGAAAACTTAACCAACGAAGCAATTACAGACTCAAAAATATGCAGAAAACTCCTATACAATAGAAAACCTATTCTGTCTATTTATATTGCTTTTTGGACTTGTTTCCTTGAAGGACTATGACTTCTCTGATAGTAGATATGCTGGAATCTTCGTGTAGATATCTTTCCTGAAAATCAGCACTTTCTGTTTATGAAACTGTTGAGCAGCTTGAATCTCTTGACAGCATGAACTGAGCAGCTCGAGTTGATTTGCTCTGGCAGCTTGAACTTTTACACTGGCAGCTCGAGTTTCTTCAACTAGCAGCATGATCTTTGTATTTACATGTAAAATCTACTAACAGTCTGAGAAGTCTAAACTAACAGCTTGAATGTACTTAAACGATTTTCCAACAATCTCCCCCTAACTTAAATTCTTTACAAGACTTTATGTTCTATAAAAATATGGAAATAAATAAGTAAACTGTTATTTACAAACCAAGGCTTTCAAAAACTTACAACTGTGCAAGTTTATGATCTATAGCCTTCAAAAATTCTCTTTTCATCTCTTCTTTATCACAAGATATCCTAACTGATTTTATTTGGAGCAGCATATCTTTTGAAAAATTATAAAACTCGAGATTGAAGAAAATACCAAACCCATCTGTGAATTTGATTCTGTAAGTTCTGGATTTGACAAAAATATGAACTTCCTTGACCTTTTTCCCTTTCTTCTCAGCATCTTCTATTTCTTCTTTTGCAAATTCAGGATCAGCAACTGAACTTAGATCTCTGATGAGTTGTTTTACTTGTGGAAGAGCAGATCTAACTTGAGATACAGATCCTATGTTGTACATCTTTATCAGTTCATCCCTGGTCAGCTTATGAACCATTTGCCAGAATGTATCAAACTCCTCTTCTGGTCCAGACTCTCTCCTTATCACAAACTTGACCCTTAAATCTCTTTCATCCAGTGACTTAGCAAACCAGTAGTTGATTTGAGGCTTTGTGAAATCATGTTGATCAATCAACTTCTCTATCTCCATAGCCTTTTGCAAATGTTGCTCAAAGAGCACTCTCTTAACCGATGAAGGAATAGGGACAACTGCTTGATCAGTGGGAGTAGGTGCACTGGCACCAGCTTCAGTTTGGACTGATTGGGTTGTTGGTTGGACTTCTTGGGATGGTTGAGCTTCTGGAGAGACTGTTGTTCTCTGTCTTTTGTCCATCTCCTTATCATGAATCTCCTGCAGCCTTTCAGTAGACATGGACTGAGCCATTTTCTTTGGAATACCTGCTGCAAAGGCAAAATTGATAAGAAATCTTCTATGCTCAGCCTTGGAGTGCCCTGTTGGCATCTTTCTTTTCCTTGCTCCTTGCTTGACCACAAACCCCTTTAAGTAATCACCTAAAGTCTCATCATCATCCATTAGGGTTTGGGCTTGCTGCTCTAATTCTTTGTCTTGTTCTTCTGCTATTTTTCTGGCAACTTCAGCATCAAAGGCAATTTGGGCTTCTTTTGAGGAAAATTTATGCTTTGGAGACTCAATGAGAATGCCCTTGCCCTTGTCTTTTGTAGCAGATGTTGTAGCTTGGACTGTGCTTGATGGAGCTTGAATTTCTTCTCTGATCACAACTCCAGTGGGTTTAGAAAGAACAGCTTGAGTTTCTAGGCTAACAGCTTGAGAAGTTGTTGGGACTGCTAGCCTAGAAACTGGAACTGTTGGTGCTGCTTGGACTGTTGTTGTTGGAGCTGCTTGGACTGATGTGGGAACCTCCTGATTCTACCCCTTTTTGGAAGCATTGGTTTGGTCAGAAGGACCTACAACCTTTACCCCTTGGGTTTGAATCATCTGCTCTAATTTCATAATTTTATTTCCACAGAGGGTGAACCCCTTGTGAAGATAATCCATTCGCTTATTTTGAGCAGCATCTGCCTGCTTGAGAGCAAAAATTTGAGCCCCCTGTGCAGCAATGATGGACATTTGATAGTCCAACATAGCTACCACAGGTTTGAGTCTGGGATCCGTTAAGAGCATTTGTTGCAGACTAGCCTCAAGATCAGAGAACACCTGAGGTGCTTGTGATCTATCACTGACATTAAGACCAGAGGTAGAAACTTCTGGGCCCCTCTTTTCTTGGTTCTGGGGACTTCCAGCTTGTGTTTGCACGCTTGCTGTTGCCATGGGCGTGGTCTTAGCTATGTTGGCACTGTCATGTGCCTCTTGTGCAGAGACATCAGTAGTGCCAGCCACAGAACCCATATGAACCATCTCTGAAGAGATGTTCACCTCCTGAGTGAGGATGGGAGTTTCCTCAAGTGGTTCCCTTTGGATATGCTGTGCAGGAGTATCCTCCTGCACAGGGATATATGGCTCTTGCTGATGGGAGGAGGAGGAAGGAGCTCCTGGTCCCCTTTTCTTTTGTATATGTTTCTGAGTGGGCGTGTTGGCTGTACAAAAGGATCAGAGGGAATATTTGTATCATGAGGAGTGGGTTGGGGTCTTGGGGTTGTAGCAGTAATGTTAGGCTGAGCCTGCTCAAGACCCTCTCCTCTGTTTCGTGGAATGATGTTCATCATTGCAGAAGGCAATGGAACATCTATACTTACAAAATTGGCACTTGGCTTTAATAGCCTTTTGATTGAAGACAGTGAGTGCCTATGGGAAACATGTATCCGTTTATGTAAATGTGAAGATGTGTAGGTGTGTGCAATAATTTCTGCCAAAAACCTAGGATACATCAAAAATTTCCCATTCTTTAGGGAATGATGCCTTAACATCCCCTGAAAAATCATGTTAGAAAAATTGAACTGTTGGCCAGTAGAAAAGCACACTAAGGCAGTGGCAATATTTGAAGAAAACTCAGACCAACCAGTTCTTTTGGGGCTTAAACATTGCTGAATAATGTGCACAAGGTATTTCCATTTAGGAGAAAAATGTGCCTTAAGAAAAGTAAAAGAATCAGCAGGGCCCCTATAACCAATATTTTGAAGACCAAAATGTAAAGCTTGAAGGGATAGGTCGGTCATACCTGAGGCATCTTGAAGATGCAAGTGATGTCTGATGGATTCCTCAGTAATATTGATGACAGTTCCATCAATCTTGGATATGAGAGTAGGCACTCCATTGATGGTTTGAACAGATGCATGATTCCAGAACTGTTCAATATTGGAGATGTATATAGTAGGGTTTATGGTTAGGGCATAATGAATATGGGAGTGCCTGAGGAAATCCATCATTGCATGAAACGGTTGAAGTTCAGAGTGTTTTAGGGTGTATGGAAGGCAGTTATGCTCTTTTACAAACTCCATTGATGAAGAAACGATGGTTTAGGGTTTGAAAGAAGAATGTGTGATTCGTTCAGAGAGAAAGCAAGAGGCCGTGGAAGAAGAATATGTAACTGGTAGTTACAACAGAACGAAGCTGGGACCTTTAAAGGTTTCGAAAAGGTTGGGTCCCGCGCACACATTTGAGAAATTACCCAAATACCCTGCACACTTTGACAGATCAAGTGAAAACAACTAACAGCATGAGAAAATGAACTAGCAGCTTGAGAAAATACTCAAGCTGTTAGTTAGAAATTATGCAACTTTTCAATGAAACAGTATCTCCCCCTTAAATAAGCATACTGAGTAGATAATAATGAAAATCAATTAATCCATGTTTACCATACCAATATTTGATACTAGGAAAGTGAACCTTCCTACATCAAAAGGTTTTGTGAATAGATCAGCTAACTGATCATCTGTATGTATTTTGGTAACTTGGATTAACTTCTTTTCATTACAATCTCTGATAAAATGAAATCTGATTTCTATATGCTTGGTTTTTGGGAATTTCACTGGGTTTTGCACAATGCTGATTGCACTTGAATTGTCAATATAAATAGGAGTGGATAAGAAATTCATACCATAGTCTCTAAGCTGATTTTGGATCCACATTACCTGTGAGCAGCAACTTGCAGCTGCTACATATTCTGCTTCAGTGGATGATGTGGAGACAGTTGTTTGCTTTTTGCATTGCCAAGAGACCAGTCTTGCTCCTAAGTATTGACATCCACCAGTTGTGGATTTTCTGTCAATGTTGCATCCACCATAGTCACTGTCAGAATAAGCAGTTAGTTCAAAAGGAGAGTCTTTAGGATACCATAGACCTAAATGTGGTTGGCCTTTAAGATATCTAAAGATTCTCTTAACAGCAACCAAGTGAGAATCCTTTGGAGAGCATTGAAACCTAGCACACACACAGACAGCAAACATAATATCAGGTCTTGAAGATGTTAGATACATGAGAGATCCTATAAGGGATCTGTATAGATGAATATCCACATCTATGCCATCTTTGTCTGTATGGAGCTGTTTATGAGGATCCATTGGAGTGCTTGCAACCTTTGTGTCTTGATAGCCAAACTTTTCCAATATGTCTTTGACATACTTTGATTGACTTATGAATAGACCAGTAGGCCTCTGTTTAACCTGCAGCCCTAGAAAGAATGTGAGTTCCCCCATTGAACTCATTTGAAACTTTTTGTGCATTAGGGCCTCAAATTCTTTGCACAAAGAATCATTTGTTGAGCCAAAGATGATGTCATCAACATAGATTTGGACAAGTAGAATCTCAGCTTTGATGGATTTAGTGAAGAGTGTTTTGTCCAGAGTGCCTCTCTTGAATCCATTCTGTAGAAGATATGATGACAGTGTGTCATACCATGCTCTGGGGGCTTGGTGAAGACCATAGAGAGCTTTGTCTAGCTTGTACACCCTGTCTGGATACTTGTAGTCTTCAAAACCAGGAGGTTGACACACATACACTTCCTCTTCAATTGTCCCATACAGGAAAGCAGACTTAACATCCATTTGATACACTTTAAATCTTTTGAAACTTGCATATGCTAGAAATAGTCTGATGGCTTCAATTCTTGCTACTGGAGCAAAGACAACATCATAATGTATTCCCTCTTCTTGAGTGTACCCTTGTGCTACTAGTCTTACTTTGTTCTTGATGACTATCCCTCTCTCATCCTTCTTGTTTCTGAACACCCATCTTGTACCTATTGCTCTTTTTCCTTTAGGAAGATCCACCAGAGTCCATACATTCTGAATTTTGAACTGTAAAAGCTCTTCTTGCATAGCTTCAATCCAGGATGAATCTTTTAATGCTTCTGATGCCTTTTTAGGTTCCAATTGAGACATGAGACAGGCATGTTCAAAAGCAGCTAGACTGAATTCAGGAACTGCTAGTTCAGCAGCAGCAGTCTCATTTTGAACCATTTTTCTTGTTTGAACAGGAGTGCTTGGATCACCCAGTATTTGATTGAGAGGGTGATACTTGTGAACTCTTAGTGTGGGCTCTCTCTCTGTTTGAAAAGAAGTTCCAAGGTTTGTATCATCTCCATCAGAACCAGTGAATGGTTCAGTTTCTGGAACAGCTTGACTTGAATCCGGGACTGTTTCCTTTTGTGTTGGAGCTGTACTGTCAGGACTTGGAAATGGCACTTCAGTGTCTGGATTTGCATTAAGTGGAGCATTTAGGACCCCTGGAGGATCACATGACAGAAGTGGTAGAGTGATGTAATCATCCCAACTTGGTGAATCTGCAGCAGTCTGAAACTTTGTGCCAACAGCATGAGAAATTGTATTGGCAGCATGAGAATTCGTGTTAGCAGGTTCAACCCTGTATGCATCAGCTTCTGCAGTATACTCAACAAAGCTCAGAGAATTGGTTAGTGGATCTAAATCGAACAACCAATCAGGACCAGTGCCTTTGATATTAGCAGTATTTTCATTAAATTCAACATTGGCACTTTCTTCAATTGTTTTAGACACACTGTTGTATACTCTATAGGCTTTGCTTTGACTTGAGTATCCTACAAAGAATCCTTCTTCTGCCTTACTTTCAAACTTCCCTAAGTGAGTCTTAGTGTGAAGGATAGTACAT
Source organism: Centrapalus pauciflorus (assembly GCA_020465985.1). NCBI lineage: Eukaryota > Viridiplantae > Streptophyta > Magnoliopsida > Asterales > Asteraceae > Centrapalus > Centrapalus pauciflorus. Next base: position 95,853 of record JAANYP010006633.1, on the reverse strand, counting down.
GGGCATCCAAAGGGCTTGAAGAAAGCTATTAGGGGACTTCTGTTATGGAATAACTCATAGGGAGTTTTCCATTGTGATTGAACTACTTGAACCCTATTTAGAACATAACAGGCTGTATTAACAGCTTCTGCCCAGAAAGTCATTGGCAGATTTGAATCAGCTAGCATTGTTCTAGCAGCCTCAATTAATGTTCTGTTCTTTCTTTCAGCTACACCATTTTGCTGTGGTGTTCTTGGTGCACTTTATTGTCTAGCAATACCTTTGGACTCACGGAAACTGTTTAGAATGAGATTTTTAAATTCAGTTCCATTGTCTGATCTTATCACCTTAACTTTGGAATTGGATTGGTTTTCTATCTTAAGGATAAAAGACTTAACTAGTTCAGCAGTTTCATCTTTGGACCTAAGAAAGTAAACCCAAGTAAATCTGGTGAAATCATCAACAATGACCAAACAGTAAGCCCTTTTATTTAAACTCAAAACAGAAGTTGGACCAAATAGATCCATATGTAGCAACTGAAGAACAGATGAGATTGAATTTACTTCTTTGGCCTTATGAGAAGTTTTGTGTTGCTTACCTTTAAGGCATGCTACACAGTGATCATCACAGAGGAACTCCTTTTGTGGTAAGCCTCTTACCAGATTCTTTTTGACTAAAATATTCATGGACTTGAAGTTCATGTGACACATCCTTCTATGCCAAAGAGCAGACTCATTGGATGATGCTTTGGATATCAAACAGCTTAAAGTATTTGACTTAGGTAAAAGATCTGTGTCCAGGCAGTAAACATTGTCATTTCTTGGTGTTCTAAGTAAAACAAGATTTTCAGGAACTTTGAAATCTTTAGAGAGAACAATGCATTCAGAATCTGTGAACAAAACAGTGTTTTGTTTGTCACAGATTTGAGAGACACTTAATAAATTGTACTTAAGCTGTTCAACATACAGAACATCATGGAATGTCATGTTGCCTGCATTAACAGTACCTTTACCTGTAACCTTACCTCCCTTTGAGTTGCCTCCAAATGCAACAAAACCTCCATCAAAACCTTTGAAATTTGACAAGCATTCAGAATTGCCTGTCATGTGCCTAGAGCATCCACTGTCCAGATGCCATCTTGATCTATGAGGAGACCTGTGGTTGCCCTGCACAAATAACAGCTTAGTTAGTAGTGGAGTAAACCCAAACCAAATTGGTTTTGGGTTGGCCTTGTACATTGACATAACTAAAAACTGTTTTTGACTTCTTATATTTAGTGAGATCAACTGATGGAGTCTTTGGAGAGTATTTAGTGATAATATGAGGTATCCAACTATTTTGATCATCTTTTCTTCTGACAGTCTCAGATAATTCACTAGCAGCTCCAGATTAATGCCCAGCAGCTTGAGCTGTGTTTGTAGTGCTAACAGTTTCAGTTTTTGCACTAACAGCATCAGATTTTGACTTAGCAGTCTGATCTTTTGCATTAGCAGTTTGAGCAACAGATTTGTCCTTGGCACACCACATTTGTTTAAAACTTGATTTAGGCTTTGCCAAAACTTGTTTTTGATGTGTGGACGGTTTTTTATTTACTTTTGAGAATCTGTGATAAAATGTTTTCTTTGGAGCTGCTGTGGAAGGTTTCACTTTTGAGTGCTTTGCCTGATTAGGATTTGATTTTGTGTGATGCACAGTCTGTTTTGCAACAGCTGGTTTGTAAAAACAATCCTTGGCTAAGTGATTCTTCCTTCCACAGTGAAAGCATCTTTTGACAGTTTGAATTGGAACACCAGACTTTTCTGTCAATTTCTGGTTCTTGTTTCTCTGGTTTCCTCTTACCTGCTGTTGTTTAGGAAACTTTTGAACACCATGCTTTTGGCATGTGCAGATAGAAACAGTTTTACCTCTTTTAGTTCCTTTTGATGAAGATGCAGTGTTACAGTTAGAATGTACAGAAACTTGTGGAGTAGCATTGCATACACTCATCTTCTCTTTTCCTTTCTTACTGGGAGCTTGGACTTCTATGGGTGCACTCTTTGTGTCACAGTCTCTATTTTGACTCTTATCTTCTTTTTATTCAGGACTGTTATCAAGGATAGGATCTACAATAGTCATAGACTCATCTAGTGGTTCATTGACAAGTCTATCAGCAACCTCACTCATTGGGTGTATGTACTTGTTGTTGTATGGAGGAGGAGTGGCCCTATATCCTATACCTTCTTTGGGATTAATCTGAGATTTCACCCTGTCTTTAAATTGTACTTCCATTATGTGTTCCAGCTTTTGATTTGCCAACTTGAAGTTACCTAGATCTATGTTAACAGATTCTAGTTTCTTATTAGCCTCTAACACCTTCTGTTCAGTCTCTTCTACCTTTTTATTCAGAGATTCTATTTTCTTATTGAGTTCCTTTTTCTCCCATTCATGATAGGTTCTATCATACCCCATTTGAATCTCATTATCCTTATAATCATTGATCTGTTTTTCCAGATCTTCTATGGCTTGCATATATTCATATCTCCTTTCTTCCATCTTAGCTAGAGTTTTGCACATGCTCTCATTATGATCTCTGTACTTTTTAACCATATTTTTGCATGATTGAGAGCAGAGTTTAGAATTTACCTCAGATGGTAGTTCAGTGGAGGAGACATTTGATGTTTCTGCCATAAGTGCTTGATTTTGAAATTCTTCCTCTGTCTGATCACTCCAGTCAAACACATTGTCTTCTTGAGAGACAAGTGCTGTTGATGAGGACGCTTGGATGGGCTGTGAAGTCCTTGATGGCTGTTGACCTTGAGATCTACATTCTCTGGCAAAGTGACCAAGCTTATGGCATTTATAGCATTCCACTTTTGATTTATCAAAAGATGGTTTGCCTTCTGTCTTGGCTTGAAAGTTGGCCCTTCCAGTTCTTTTAAGAAACCTTTTGGCTCTCATGGTCAGCATTGCATGTTGCCACTTTAAATCCATCTCTTCAAGATCATCTGGATGAATTTGTTCCAAGTCTTCAACATTTAGAGCAAATAATCCATGATTGGCAACAAATGCCTCATAGTGAGTTTCAGCAGAGTTGCCATCACCACCTGAGAAAGAATCACAGTTATTAGATTTTTCAGAAGATAGAAAAGCAGTATTGTGATTATAAGAAAAAGATTTCTTTATAGCATCAATCTCAGTCTCAAACACTCTTAAACTGTTATACAGATCATCCAATTCTATCTCATCAAGAGTGTCTTTTGTTCTCCATTGTGTAGCATAGACTGTCCATTCTTCTCCAAGAGATCTGAGAAACTTTCTGTTGACTTCATCTTGATCCAGATTGACCTTTGCACTTTCCAGTTCACTTATCAGTTTGTTGAACCTGTCAAAGATTTGAGTGAGGTTTTCATTCTTGCCACCAGAAAAGTTTTCATACTGCTGTTTCAAGAGGTCTTTTTGATTTCTCTTGGTACTGGCATTACCAGCAAACCTCTTCTCTAAGGCATTCCAAAGAGAGTGAGCAGTATAAAACTTTTTGAACTGATGTTGATAAGCATTAGGAATGGCTATTTGTAATAGTGTGAGTGCTTTCACTTCATTCATTCTAGCCTTCCTTTCAAGTTCAGTTTTTGGAGGAGTTTTGACTGGTTTTCCCTCAGCATCAAGTTCTGGATCAACTACAGGAGGGAATTCAACAGCTTCCCATATGGCATAATCAATGAATTGAATATGCTGTTGAATCCTGAGTTTCCACATCTCAAACTCAGTGGGCTTGAGCATAGGCACTTTGAGTCCTTGCCCAGATCCACTGCTGCTATTTTCAAATTCCATTGTAAAAGATTAAAAATTTGAAAGAAAGTTTTCGACTTTGAAAAACAAAGAACAACCTGTGGCTCTGATACCACTTGTCAGGATCTAAAACTGAATAACCAAGATTAACTGATTTGAAATTTATCAGAGTATAAATCAATAATCTTGCTTTGAATCAAAGTTTAATTAAGAAGTTTGCGGAATAACACTTAATTATTTTAACAAAAACTTTCAGAACCAATGAAGCATAAAACATAAGAAGTAATCAAGACTGTTTATATTGCTGAATTCAATGATTACAATCACCTCTAATCTGTTTGATTAGACGAAGAACACAGACTGTTCTTAGGGTTTTACAACCTTATAGGCTTAAGAAAACTTAACCAACGAAGCAATTACAGACTCAAAAATATGCTGAAAACTCCTATACAATAGAAAACCTATTCTGTCTATTTATATTGCTTTTTGGACTTGTTTCCTTGAAGGACTATGACTTCTCTGATAGTAGATATGCTGGAATCTTCGTGTAGATATCTTTCCTGAAAATCAGCACTTTCTGTTTATGAAACTGTTGAGCAGCTTGAATTGCTTGACAGCATGAACTGAGCAGCTCGAGTTGATTTGCTCTGGCAGCTTGAACTTTTACACTTGCAGCTCGAGTTTCTTCAACTAGCAGCATGATCTTTGTATTTACATGTAAAATCTACTAACAGTCTGAGAAGTCTAAACTAACAGCTTGAATGTACTTAAACTATTTCCCAACAGAAATGTATGTACCTGTTCACTGGTTGAACTATATTAGAAAAATGACATCCTAACTTAAGAATGTACAAGCGAACCACTTTACGTATCCAGTCTATTAAAAAAATCTAAAGAGAGTTGACACTTAGGTAGAACAAATGGCACCAAATTTTAGAGAGAAACATTGTACAATTTTGTAGCAAGTATGATCCCCAAAGACATCCCATGACCCAAAAATTGTTTAAGTAAAACATTAGGACATACATATATAAGTTATAATCTCTATGTGTTATTCAAATATGTATGTGCACTTTAGATATGTAAATCAATTATTCACAAATAAAGAACGAAGGTTCCCTCCTAAAGATTAACATCAAGGAATAAGCAAACTCATCAAAGATACTTATGAATTTGGAAGAAAATACATACTTGGGAAGTCTTCCTCTAAGTTATATTGTTCTTCAATAGACCAATCCACAGCCAAGCCTGGTCGGTGCTGCAACTCCGACACAAAATCAATAACAATAGAATCACAAAAATTCCCAATTCTCGTAAACCCTGAACCACTGTATACTGCACCAGAATTTCCCGATGTCATTATTTACCAATTAAATCCTCACATACATTCGATTAATACAAAATCAAAATCATCATAAACGGACAATTTCTCGCAACAAGAGATGAGTTTTTATCACTTTAACATACACGTAAGCAGCTTATCAGCTATGACGTTTGCAAATCCAATAGGAAAGATTTGGCAGTACATTTTCAAACATGATTATGTATTTTTTTTTTACCTTCACAGTCACCATTTTACAAAATCACCTTTGGCTCTGCTTTTGAAAAATGAGATTTTCAAGACCTGTTTTTAGAATTGATAAGCAATCCCTAACATCAGAGTTCAATTCCCATCAATATGTTATATATAGTATATTAAATCATTTGAGAAACCTGATAAGTTTCAACATTTAAATTCATGGAGAGTAAGCTGCATACGCTCTTAAACTTAAGTGATTAAATTTAAATCTCATTTTATATTTAAGAAACAACTACTAAACATAAAAGAACCAAAAGTCACGAAAATTAGGCAGGAAAAAAGGGTGAAATAGAATAAAAACCTGCAGACGAAAGGTTCTAAACGTCTCCTGAGCATCAGACAATCTAAGACTAAAGGCACAACACCTTTTCAAACAAATTTCCCTCCTCTGAAGCTTCAAGAAGCTATTACCTTTGTGACCCCGTTAGCTTCAAGTCCCGGTTCCGGTGGCTTTAATAATCGTCGGTTCTTCGTGCTCCAACAACCACTGAATTGTCTCGCCGTCTGGTTTATGACCTAACTCACGAATTAAATGGAAGATGCTAGCAGCACAAACAGCCGGCATCCGAATTCTCTGTCCACGTCCTTCAACCTTCATATGGCGGTCTTTAGAAGCTCTATGCGGTGGCGCCACCGCCATTTGCTTCTGAGACATTGACATAGGCACCAATCCAACCGACATCGAACATTCCGAATTGTTATCCACCAGTTCTACCTCTAACACCGATGGATCACAAATCAATCGATCAGACGTCGGAAAATTTACATATCCAGCGTCGTTTCTAGCATCTTCCTCATCCAATTCCTTTTTTGTCTTACCAGTCGATGCCACGGATGAAATTAAAATAGAAATACACACAAAAAAATCTAACAAAACTACAAATTTGTAGTTAGTATAGAATCAGAGATGTCATGTATTTTCAGAGAATATGAAGGGTTCATTGTGTTCCCAATGCTTTACGGATCTCAAGAATTCAAAAAACAGCGCCATTTAAAATCAGTTCAATTTTTATTAGCATTAAACACTTGTACATCAAGGTTTAAAGACTTACGTGTCCTAAAATTCAAGATATGTGCTTCATTATCTTGTACCTATTGCATTATGAGTTGTATTTAAAACCAAAAAGCTAAATGCTTTATATATTAGTATAGATTATTAGATAAATAAAAGATTAATATCATAAACATTAAGAAATATAAGTAATTGTTATGATTGCGTTTAACCCTTTTTAGAAATATCTTCATAGATTTGTTAGGGTTAAGTACCATTTTTACTATTCAATTTTCAAATTTGTTTCATTTAGCCGCTAAATTATTGCTTATCCCGATTTAGCAATTAAACTTTAGTTTACTGTTGGGAAAATGAATAAAACTAATGGTTAACTCGATGCAAAATATGATAGTTTATGATGAGACAATAATTTATATGGTTTCAGAGTCATTTTATGTTCATTTTAAGCATCGGTACTTCGTAAAATCCATTCTTTTACATCATATTTGTGTTTCAGGGTCCGGAAGTCATTTCAAAGCACCACGAGAAAATTCAGCGCAAACCGAGCAGGTCGGGGAGCAGGGCTACGCCCCCCTGCGCCCCAAAAGTTCCTATTCAGTTCCAGTGTAACCTTAGCCGCACCCTGGCGCCGGGGGGGGGGGGGGGGGGGGGGGGGGGGCAGGCCTGCGCTGGGTCGATGCAAAAACACGTTTTTCAGCCCTGGAAACCCTAAAATCGACTCCTCTATAAATAGAGGTCGATGGCAGCCATTGAGACGTGTCCCCAAACGTGTGAAAGAGTCGGCGAAGCCCTGCCAGAGTGGATCTACGATACAAGAACGAAGATGGTGATTCGCAAGCTACAAGATGTCTCAGATCTACATTGTTGAAGAGCATATGATCGGGAGCTAATCCCTTTAGCCATTTGCGGAGGATCTAGGGCTAAGTTTACTCTACTTTGATTTCTTACGTTTTGATGTATTCGTATTGTTTGATGATCTATTATGTGTATGCAAATGATAAGCATTCGACTATGATTATGATTGTATGTTTTGATTGGTAGAAGCAAGATAGTAGTGGTATTATTATTTGTGCTGAGTCCATTAGCTTAGGGATTAAGATGAGTAATGAATATTGCATACGCTATGTCGAGATTTATTGGTTAAAACATGTTTGAGTAATTTAGTCGCGCAATTAATTATGTCGATGTGATTGTTGCATAAAACTCGAGTGAGTAATACTTGTGTCGTGGTGATTCCGTGAATGGTTATTCTTCTCTTGATTGTTAATGTACTACTTTAGTTATTTTGCCATTGATTTTGGTCACACAGTAATAGTAAGTCATTGATCTAAACAAATCATTTTAATCCACAATTCACAATTTAAGGTGCTTTCAATAAAACTTATAAGGCTAATTACCTAACCCTAATTACAAATTCACTCCCTGCGGATTCGACCCTTACTTCTCTGAGTTAAACTGTGGATTTAAGGATTAGTTCTGCTGGTCACGACGACGGCCCGTCAGAATTTTGGCGCCGTTTCCGAGGAGTGGTAACGTTAGTTAGGGCTAGAAGTTAGTTTTGGCCTTAGTTTTAAGTTTCATGTTTAAGTACTTTATTTTCAGTTATTTTTAGTCTTTAATTTCCTATTATTAAAAATCACATAAAAATTAAAAATTCCAAAAGGTAATTGTAGTCGTCTACTTTTACCACCAAATAATAATAATAATAATAATAATAATAATAATAATAATAATAATAATAATAAAATTAAAATTAAAATTAAAATTAAGAAAAAAATTAATTTTAAAATTAAAAGAATTAAAAGAATAATTAGTTTAGCATGGGAGACCAAATGAGAAGGACCGTCGAGTCACATTATCGCCCTGGTGATGTGCCCGACCACTCACCTATTCGATATTCGGAAAATGAGAACGAACCGGAAGTTCGACCTCAATTATTCCAAATTCTTCCCATATTTAGAGGTATGCTTAGTGAGGAACCCTATGAGCATTTAGCCAAATTCACGGCTATTTGTAAAGCTAATCATGTTCGAGGTATAACCACTGACGGTTTAAAACTTCGATTGTTCCCTTTCTCGTTAAAAGAAAAAGCCAAAAATTGGTTTGTGTCGCTACCCACCAATAGCATCACAACCTGGGATCAAATGAAGCGTCAATTTCTCGTTGAGTATTACCCCATAAGTAAAACCACTGAGAAACGTAAAGAGATCACTGGTTTTAAACAAAAACTAGGTGAACAATTTTATGAGGCATTTGATCGGATGAATGAATTGCTAAGAGCTTGTCCACACCATGAAGTTCCAAATGGATGCTCGTCAAAACTTTCTTTGATGGTGTGAATCAAGAAAGCCGGAACATGATCACCGCCGCTACTGGTGGCACATTCTTAGCTAAAGAAGACGATCAGGCTTGGGAAGTACTTAATCAACTCAGTAAAGGTCTCAAAGTTCAAGCTGGTTTTGAAAATAATATTGGAGTTCAGGTGATGGGTATAGACAATGCCTGGAAACTTGAAGTAAAAAGTGAAATCTCAGAACTCGGAAAGAAGATAGATCAACTGATAAAGGGTTTTAGTCAAAACTCTGTTGCATTAGTTAACTTTGTAATATGCAGAGATCCATCTAATCATTCTAAAGTATATCCTCAAGTGCAATCCACTAAAGAATATGCGAATGAAGTATATGGTTTCAGAGCACATTGGGAGAGGGATAACCCATTTTCGGAAACCTATAATCCGGGATGGAGAATTAATCCTAATTCTCGATGGAAAAATGATCAGCCTACCTATCATCAATCTAAACCGATGTATGAACCACCACGAAGAGAATATCAATATGGTTCAACTTCTGTTACTAAGGATGAGCGATATTACAATCTAAATCAACGTGATCAACCTCACTTTCATATGGAGACCAATACGAGTTCTTCACAATTTTTGAATTTCACAGATTTCATGAAACAACAATCGACTTTTAACGAGATGTTGAGTCGACAAATGGGTCAGATAGCCGAATCACTCACAAGACGAGAGGAGGGAAAACTTCCAAGTAACACTATTTTAAACCCTTCGCACGCACATGGCAAAGAAAAGAAGTATGAAGTGAACGAAGTATCTAAGGTGACTACTCTGAGAAGTGGTCATAAGGTGGATAATAAGATCGAGAGGCCAAAGGAACAAGAAGAAGAAGCAGACACCGACACTAAAGTCGTGTACGAAGAGATAGTGGATCCTAAAAAGAAGGAAGGTTCTAAGAAAGTTACTTTCAAGGAACCAATCAAGGCAGATATTCCAACTCTCAAAGTTGGGGAGGAGTTTAAGGATTAGGACACCACAACTCCTCCTCCTTACCTCGCTGCTCTAGAAAATCCAAATTCATCTCCATATGGCAAGAGAGGACCACTGTTAGGCACAAAAAGGCCTCAGTCAAACCTGTTCTACATCTTAGGGAGAGATTTTTAATCAAACCTGTTGATGCACTTGAAGGTATAATTTAAGGCCTGTTTATGCCTTATTGAAACCTGAAAAGTGATTTGCAATATCATCCCAAAGCTGTTTACCCTGTTGCATTCGTTGCAACAAAGGCAGATTGTCCAAGCAGTTCTGTCTGCTGGACATAAACTGTCTACGCTGCTCTGTCTTATTGAGCAGCTTGGACAGATTCTAAGTGTTCTGTTCTTTGTGAACAGAACCTGTTCTTTGTGAATAGGCTAAACACTTTATGGAATATGTTTCCAAGTCCTCATATATTGTTTTTGGCTACAAGATCAGTTTACAAGTCGAAGACAAAGTGGAAAACAGAAACTGCACAGCCTGCCTACGTTGTTCTATTACATGAAGACAAACGGATATCTGAAAAGGGTGACAGACCTTTTCTTATATCAAAATGGCCTTAGCAAAAGAAGAAAGATGCAAAGTTGACATTCCTCTTTTAGTTAAAGCCTTATGCAACAGTGACAAAAAGAAAAAGACAAAGATTCTGCCATATGAAGACAAATCTGCTTTGTCAGAATGTGCAGAAAAGGTGTCTTGTCTTTTTGGAAAGACTTTCCACTATCTCATCTGTCCAATGAAGAAGCTTCACTGAGATTCTCAGTTAGAGCATAAAAGGAAGCTTCTAAGGATTGTGAGATATCCAAGAGTGTGAAATCAGATCGTGCATTGAAGTGTGTTTTTCCATGCATGCAAGTATGCTTGAATATAACAGTACGTGTGTCTAAGCTGTTCTTATTCAAGCTGTCCATCTGAGTCTTGTAAAATCAGTGAGTACATCTAAGTTAGTGTAGTCATTGTATCTAGTCTAAGTGTGTATTAGATTAGTTAAACATTTGTTGTATCTGTCACCTCAGCTTGAACCTTTCCGCAGCCAAGCTTGTTTGTAATTAACACTTGTTGATAATATACACAAACATTGAGAATAGAGTGTTGAGTTTTTTAAATAGCTGTATTCACCCCCCCCCCCCTACAGCTTAGAACAATACACTAGGGAAACCTTTTGGGACCTACAACTAGTATCAGAGCAGATAGAGTGTGTGTCAACTCTAGATCTCTCATTCTCCCAACTTTCCCATGGACAACAGTGCTGCAAGTTCCTCCTCTTACTATGACAATGGGTCAATGGCAAAACCCCCCAAGTTCAATCATCAGAACTTCTCTTGTTGGAAGTGCAGAATGATGCACTATTTAGAGAATCTGGATGTGCAACTATAAGAGATAGTAATGGAAGGTCCCTATGTGCCAACTTCTGTTACTACTATCACTCCTATTGTTGAAGGAACTGCCCCTGAAATCAGAACCTTTGAGAAGGCCAAAGCTCAATGGTCTGATGAAGACAAAAGAGTGGTTTCTCTGGATGCAAAAGCCAGGAATAACCTGGTCATCTCTCTGCCTGATGATGTGTTCAAACAGGTTGAGAAGATGAAGACTGCAAAGGAGATGTGGGATACTTTGTGTACCGTCTATGATGGTCCCACAATCACACTGGATAACAGGATTAACAATCTTGTTAAACAGTATGAACTCTTCTTTGCAAAACTAAAGGAGTCACTCACAGAAACCTACACCAGGTTTACTGCCCTTGTTAATGATCTCAAAGCAGTTGGGATCACAAAGGACAGCCTGACTCTGTGAACAAGTTCTTGGACATCCTGCCTGAAGAGTGGAACTATTTTTCTACCATCTTAAGAAATTCAGGTACCATCAAAGGTATGGATCTGTTAAACTTATACGGATCTTTACTGCATGATGAGCAGTCGAGGCAACAGAAAAGAAATGCCTTGGAGATGTCTAAGAGAGGTGCTGCCTTAGTGGCCAGCGTGAGACAACCTGTTAGGCAGGTATGTGATGTGTTCACACAACCTGATCAACAGGCTGATGATGAAAGAGAAGAAATGTCTGATGAGGAAGACAGTGCAGATGTTGCTGAACTTGATGATGAGCAAATGATTACAATGCTTGTCAACAGGTTCAACAAGAAAAGGTTTGGAAGAAAAATGCTGCAGGGGAACTCAAATGCTGTCAAAAAGAAGGCATTTGATAAATCTAAGGCTGAGTGCTTCAAATGTGGCAAGACTGGCCATATAGCTGCTGACTGTGTGTCAAAAGTTGTTGGTCAGTCATCCAAACCATTCAAGACTAAAAGGGACGATGGCTACAGGGTTAAGTACCTTATGGCCATGGCTAAGCTGAAAAAGTTGGAAAACTCAGTGGCTTCCAACAAGCAAAAGGGACTCATGGCTGAGACATGTGATTGGGAGGAGTCTGATTCATCCTCAGATGAAGAAGACAACAACTGTCTGATGGCCAACACTGACGTCCCATCAACCAACAACTTCAAACAGGACTTGGCAGAAGCCTTCAGCAGCTTAGAGAACTGGAATCATATAATGATGTACAAGGTACAAAACTTTATGGCTTACAGTTCTGATGAAAAAGTAAAAATGTTTGAATATATGCTTGTTGATTTGAAAGCTGATGTTGAGAAGCACAATATTTTACTGTCTGAAATCTCTAAGCTTAAAAATGATCTTGACACAAAATCCAGTAAACTGGACAGTTTCCATAAGTTTGAAACTGAGCTTGATGAATTAAAACACATCAACTCCATTTTACTGGAAGAAAAGAGAGAGACAGATGTAAAACATGCAAAGCTTCAAAAGATAGTTGACTCTTGGTGCCAATCTGCACAAAAAGTCAGTCATTGTATCAGTCAACAGATCCCTGCACAAATCCAAGCCTATCTTGGAGGGGATCTTGACAAAGCAGTTTCTATTGTTGAGATTAATAATCTGAAAGATGACTTATCCACTCTTGGTGAGCTTCCCAGCACTTTCATCCAGAAAGTAAATGGTAAGCTAGTCTAAACAAACAGGTTTGTCAGGCCTTAAAATACTGACAGCTTGTGTGAAAAAGCCCCAAAAGGTGATGATGGAATGTATTCTCCGTCAAATCAGCCTGCTAAGTGCTCTGCTGATTCTCACAAGCAGAAGAAAGGAAAACATGCTCAAACTGCAGCTGTGGACACCAAACCTGTTGACAAAACAGGCTCTGGGTCCAAAGCTGATGGTAAGAGACCTGTTAATCCTTTTGATGCTAAACATTTTGAGAAAAAGTTTTCAAAAGGTAAGAAGCTTGCTTTCAACAAGGGTAAGTCTCATGTTGAAAGCAAATCTGCTGTGGTTTCAAATAAATATTTAAATCATAGTGGAAAACTGGTTATAAATGAAGGTAAGTCTTACAAAACCAGAAGTAGTGATTATGTTGATAGGCAACATCAATCACATCTCAGTAAGGGCAAAGGCAAAGCCATTGCTCAAATTGAGAAACCTGGGAATAAGTTTCCCAAACCTGTGGAAGGTCAAAAACCAATCAAGCTTCCTGTATATGACATCTGTCCTCCCGAGGAAAGAAGAAACAGGCAAAGATGTTGCTAGTATGCCTTCCACCCAAACTGTTGATTCATCTAAGAACAGTAATAAGTTTGCTAAACTTGCTAAAAGAATCAACAAAAACAATTCAGAATATGTTTCTGGAAGTTCTTCTTCCAAAAAGGCTTAAAAGAGAAAATGCTATAGATGTGGGAAGAAGACACACATGGCCAAAGACTGTCCTGAAACTGAGGACTTGAGGCCTGTTGACTCTGCTAGTTCCATCATTTCTAAAACAAGCAGTGTTGGAAGTAACTTAGTCAATGAAAATGGTATCCAAACTGATACCATTCAAATAGGCTATATTAGTGTGGATATCACTAGCCCATCAACAAATGTTGATGAAGTAGGAGAACTCATCCCTATGATGAGTTCCCCTAAAAGTAACTAATATTTTCCTATGACACTCTGCAGGACAAACAGCTATCCCAGGTTTGGTACTTGGACAGTGGCTGCTCAGGACATATGACAGGTTGCAAGGACCTGCTGAGTGATCTCAGGCCTGAAAAAGGGCCAAAAGTCACATTTGGTGACAATGTACAGGGATCCACAGAAGGATATGGAACTCTTCAAGCTGGTGTTGCAGTGTTCAAAAGGGTAGCCAATGTGGTTGGGCTGAAACATAATCTTGTTAGCATAAGTCAACTGTTTGATGTTGGCTACAAGGTTAACTTTGATGAGCACCTGGGTTACATACTGGATCCCCAAGTCAAAGTTGTGTTGTGTTCTCAACGAAAGAAGGGTGTATATGTTATGGACATGAAATCTGCTGATCCCACAACTGAAACCTGCTTTCTCACAAGAACCAATGCAGACCTGAACTGGTTATGGCACAAAAGGCTGTCACACCTGACTTCAAGAATATCAACAAACTCTGTAAGAAAGAGTTCGTAACAGGTTTGCCTTCTATAACTTTTGTTAAGGATAAACTCTGCACAGCTTGTGAAAAAGGCAAGCAGAGAAAATCATCTTTTAAATCCAAGCATAATTTTTCTATTGATACTTCTCTCTTCTTAATCCACATGGACTTGTTTGGACCAGTCAGTGTCCCAAGTCTATTAGGAAAAAGATACACTCTAGTAATGGTTGATGAGTTCTCCAGGTTTACATGGATGATCTTTTGAAGAGCAAAGGAGAGGCTGCTAGAGAAATCATTAGATTTATCAAGAAGATGGAAAAGCTCAACTCTGCTCAAGTAAAGCAGCTTAGAAGTGATCATGGTACTGAATTCAGAAACAGTACTCTTGAGGACTTCTGTGAAGAAAGAGTGATCTCACAAAACTTTTCAGCAGTAAAAACTCCACAACAAAATGGAGTTGCTGAAAGGAGAAACAGAACCCTCATTGAAGCTGCTAGAACCATGCTGTGTGCATCTGGTTTACCTTCATCATTTTGGGCTGAAGCCGTCAACACTGCCTGCTTCACCCAAAACAGATCCTTGGTGGTGAAAAGGTTCAACAAGAATCCCTATGAGCTGCTCAAAGGGAGGAGGCCAAACATTAGCTACTTCCATGTGTTTGGATGTCCCTGCTTCATTCTGAATCAAAGGGACCAACTGGCAAAGTTTGAACCCAAAGCTGACGAAGGTGTGTTTGTTGGATATTTCACTATCTCCAAAGCCTACAGAGTATACAACAACAAGAGAAAGGTGATAGATGAATCTATCAACGTCACCTTTGAAGAGTCCAGGAGTGCCTCCACCAAAGTTGTTCCTGAATCAGTTTCAGGAGAATTCAGCTTTGATGATCTTATGCATTCTAACAGTGAAGAGAATGACTCAAAAGCTTCCACTACATCCAGAGTGGAACCTGCTAATCATGATGGGCATGATGATGATTATGTTAATATACCCTGTGTGAATAAGTGTACTGACATAATTACAACTTCATGTCCTGAACCAATCAATGCTGATTTTCATGGATCCTCTGCTGATATGTTCAACAATGGAGAGTCATGCTCAACAAGTGAACAGGCTCAAGATATCAGTGTGTCTGAAAATGTTGAGAGCTGCTCAACAGGACCTGTTGAAGATGAAAACAACTCAGGAGAATCCTCATTGAAGCAAGATCCTAAGTGGATCAGGTGTCACACAAATGATTAAATAATTGTTGACATTAACAAAGGGGTGCTAACAAGATGGGACGGCTTAGGGAACTTCTGTATGTTCTCTAGCTTTGTGTCCCTGATGGAGCCAAAGAATGTGGATTAAGCACTTAAAGATGCCAATTGGATCACTGCCATGCAAGAAGAACTCAATCAGTTTGAGAGAAACAAAGTATGGAAGCTGGTCCCTGCTCCTAAAGGAAAAACAATAAATGGCACCAAATAGGTTTTTAGGAACAAGATGGATGAGCAAGGTCATGTCATTAGAAATAAGGCAAGACTAGTTGCTCAAGGCTATAGTCAGGAGGAAGGTATAGACTATGATGAAACATTTGCTCCTGTGGCCAGGTTAGAAGCAATTCATTTGTTTCTAGCTTACGCTGCTAATAAGAGCATGAAGGTATTTCGAATGGATGTGAAGAGTGCATTTTTGAATGGTAAGCTGCAAGAAGAAGTCTATGTCAAGTAGCCTCCAGGTTTTGAAAATGAACATCATCCAGGTTTTGTCTATAAGTTGGACAAAGCTCTCTATGGTCTAAAACAAGCCCCTAGAACCTGGTATGACACTGTTATTGATTTCCTGAAGAGCAATGGATATTCCATAGGTAAAGTGGATACCACACTGTTCATAAAGAAGGTGAAGTCTGATATTATGCTTGTTCAAATTTATGTGGATGACATAATATTTGGTTCTACTAATGAGCAGTTATGCAAGAATTATTCACTACTAAGTATGAAATGAGTATGATGGGAGAACTAACTTTCTTTCTAGGATTACAGGTTAAACAAACTTCAAATGGAATTTTTATAAATCAAAGAAAGTATACTTTAGATTTTTGAAAAAGTTTAAATTTGATCAAAGTTCTCCTATCAAAACCCCAATGGCAACCAATGTAAAATTGGATGCTGATGCCAGTGGCAAAGTTGTTTCAGTAACAGCTTACAGAGGCATGATTGGGAGCTTGCTATACTTAACTGCTAGTAGACCTGATATTATGTTTGCTACTTGTTTATGTGCTAGGTTCCAAGCTGATCCAAAAGAATCACATCTAGCTGCTGTGAAAAGAATCTTCAGATACCTTAAGGGTACACCAGGTTTGGGTCTTTGGTATCCAAAAGACTCAAGCCTTGAGCTAACAGGTTATTCAGATTCTGATTTTGCAGGCTGCAGGCTAGATAGGAAAATCACAACAAGTGGATGTCAACTCCTTGGTGGTAAGTTGATAAGTTGGTGTAGCAAGAAGCAGAACTCAGTTTCCACTTCTACTGCTGAAGCTGAATACATTGCTGCGAGAAGCTGTTGTGGGCAGATCCAATGGATGCAGCATCAGCTTGAAGACTATGGACTTGTATATAGGAAAACTCCTATTCTGTGTGATAATACAAGTGCCATAGCTATCTCCAACAATCCAGTATTTCATTCTAGAACAAAGCATATAGAGGTCAGACATCACTTCATAAGGGATCACATCCAGAAAGGTAATGTGGACGTAAGTTTCATTTCCACAGATGAACAGCTTGCAGATATTTTCACCAAGCCTCTTGATGAAAACAGGTTTAATTACCTTGTCAGCAAGCTGGGCATGTTAAACAAAAGTGACTAAGTGTCCTACATGTTCTAAGATTTTATATGTCTCACACTGCTCAAGTTTCACAGAACAGCTTATGCAGAACAGGCTATGCATGTTCTATACTTAGCCAAATTCTGAAAACTTGAACAGCTTGAGCATATAACAAGCTTGACAATTTGTGAAGACCACCCCGTACGGGGCAGTCGTCATGAGTCTAGGTCCCACATCATGCAACACGATATCAATCATAACTAACAGAGTAATTATATTGCGGAATTTCAAATTACAAGTACAAAATATTAGGATAAGTTTAATACAGTTTTAGTTCAGAATTACAGTTTTCAAATTAAACTTATAAAGGGTACAATCTAATCTAATTCATGTCATCATACAATCAAATCAAATCTACCCAGACCACCACAATTATCGTCTGCCAATCAGTACCGAAAAGTTTGTTGAGTAGTGGTCAATGAAAACTTCAACTTGATTCTTGTAAGACCTATGAACTAGGTCCGGCAGGTGACTTTCCTTTATCTTTTCCTTTAAAAAATGTAAACAACATCTGTAAGCAAAGCTTAGTGAGAATATAGATTTTCAGATTACATGCATTATCAAGCGGATCATGGGTCTAGCGTGATATGTCTTGACTGCCGCTACAGCCACTCATGATTGAGACATAGTAGTCATAGAGTCGGATGATGTTCAAGCCATGCTCACGCTTAAATTGTGGGGATCAGCCACATATTGGGCTAGCTACCAGTAAATCAACATGGCGGAACATCGGAGTACCATTACCAAGTTCAATAGAACTAGTGAAATAGCATTGTCTAGAACAATAGACCGTCAAGGCTAATCATTCTAAGCTGAATCGATATGTCAAAGGTGCAAGCAATAGTGAAAGCATAAGTCATCAAGGTCATGATAGCAATAATCTCATAGAAATATCTGACATGAACTGTAAATACAATGTCATGCGAAATGATAAATCAAATAGCTATCATGATCCACAGGGCATCACCGAACCATGGTGAGCACGGGTCACAATCCAGCTGATCATGTATGAATGTCAAATTAATCTATCATCAACAATATGTCTCAACCAGAATCTAGCATGTAAAACTAAATATCTATAACTCACTGGTTCTGTGGTCTTTATCAAGCAGATTTAAAATCCACCACCTGAGTTATCCCAAGATTTTATCTTTAATCTTTGTCTATCTGATCTCTGTCAATTCTTTTCAATTCAGTACCCCCTTTCAATATCTTTAAATCTTTAGATCTTTGTTCAGAATTTAACTGAACCTGTCCAGAATCATATCATAGCCAGAACATTTAGGTCTTTATCTTTATCTGATCTGATTCTGAAAACAGATAACTCATTAATCGTTTCGTTCATTTTCTTTGTTTCTTTGGATTCTCAAAAGATATATATATATATATATATATATATATATATATATATATATATATATATATATATATATATATATATATATATATAAATAATAAAATCATGTTGCTTTATTGATCTTTAATCATTATAACCATTTATTTGTTTATTTAAAATATCAAAACTATGTCATCCGGATTCGGATCCCCCCGAATTCGGACCATCCGGATTGATCATCCGGATTCGGACCGAAATGACAATATGAATTCCTGGCAACCGAAATGGACCATCCGAATTTGGGACTATCCGAATATAAGGTGGGTTAGAAATATTTACATCATCCGAATTAGTACATTATCCGAAGTGAGCATTTTGTCCGAAATAGGTGCTTCATCCAAATTCGGGTCTCAACCGAATTCGGATCCCATACTTATAATTTCCTAGAAATTGTTCTTCGTGTTCTATCTTATATTCATACGGATTTTTCATAAAAATTCTCTAAACTCATTTTCATTAACATGCAACTTAATATAATGTTATATTATCATATTTGGGTTATTTTTATACAATTTTCCTTATCATAAACATCATAAATTGATCAAAATCGTCCAAAATCCTTTCTTTTTTGTCAAGAACACAAATATTCACAAAACTTAGATTTTTATTAAATTTTTGACGATCCAACTTACAGTTTTTGTTTCTATCACATTTATATACTTAAATATATGATTATCTATTAAAATTTTCAACATGCAACCTCATTTTTCAGATCATCAATTCGGTTTTCATAAAACCGAATATAAACTCAAAAATATCAAAATTTAAACGAATATTACCTTAAAATCTTGTAGCTTCTTGTTAATTGATGATGTTTGTAACTTCCTTTGTCTTCAATTCTTCAAATTATTGCAAGTTTATGAAGCTTCTTGATAAATTGTTGAAGTTGCCGTGGTTTTTAGAGTGAGAGAAGAGAGAGAGAGAGAGAGAGAGAGAGAGAGAGAGAGTTAATTTCTTTAAATGTTTATTAATGAGTATAATTGCTCATTTCTTGTTTTTATATATATGTAAATTTTGATAATATGAGCAATTAACCCCCTCCACTTTTGTATGTTACATCTCTTTTAAATTGATCATCTAAATACTTTATAACATTTATATATTTTACATCATATTTAATTAATTAAATTTCATTAATTAATTAAATTACAAAATAGATAATGTAATAAAATTACATTATTAACTCCAAAACAGAAAATTATGTCCAGCTAAAAGCTAGGTTGTTACAGAATGGGCTCCACCAGGCACAAACTTCGTCCTCGAAGTTAGCTAAGTTCGAACAGACTTGGATACGTGGCTTTCATGACATCTCTTGATTCCCAAGACTGATGCGAACCTTTGTGGTGTTTCCACTAAACGAGCACCATCCGTATTTCTTTATTTCGAAGCTTTTTGGTCTTCGTGTCCAGAATACATTCAGGCTCTTCAACCACTCAAAGCTTTTCATCAATTTGCAGATTAACATGTGGTATCTGCACTTCTCTTTCATCTGCTAAGCTCTTTGGCAAATGACTGACATGGAATACAGGATGTATTCTCGCTAGGTCAGTTGGCAATTCAAGACGGTAAGATTGATTACCTATCTTTTCAGCGATCTTGAACGGGCCAATAAATCTCGGAGCTAGTTTGTTTCGCTTTATGAACCGCACCACGTTCTTCATTGGGAATAATTTCAGCATCACCCAATCGTTAACTGCAAAACTAATCGATCGATGCCGATTGTCGTAGTATGATTTCTGCCTACTTTGAGCTTCAAGAATATTCCTTCTAACAAGTTGAATTTTCTCATGAGTCAACTGTAGAAGGGCAGGACCCGCTAAAGGTGATTCACCTGTTTCGCGCCAACAGGTGGGAATTCGACCAAAGGCAAGTGGTCATCCCAGTTACCACCCAAATCAAGAACACAGGCACGGAGCATATCTTCAAGAGTTAAAATAGTGTGTTCACTTTGGCCATCTGCATTAGGATGATAAGCAGTACTCATTGAGATTCGAGTACCCATCCCTTCTTGCAGCGCTTTCCAGAATCACGAAGTGAAACGACTATCACGATCGGAGACGATAGACTTTGGCACACCGTGACGAGAAATGACCTCAGTGATGTACATCTGTGCCAATCTATCAAGAGAATACGTCTCTTTCATCGGTATGAAGTGAGCTGACTTTGTTAATCGATCCACGACTACCCATATGGAGTCGTGCTGTCTCTTGGTTTTAGGCAATTTCGTGACGAAGTCCATAGTTATATGCTCCCACTTCCACTCAGGAACTGGCAGTGGTTGCATATCCCCGAAGGGTTTCTGATGTTCTGCCTTAACCATTTGACAGACTCTGCGGCTTTCAACGTATTGACCAATGTCCTTTTTCATTCCTGGCCACCAGTAGTCAGCTTTCAGATCGAAGTACATCTTTGAGCTGCCAGGATGAATAGATAATTTGGACTGATGGGCTTCGGATAGAAGAGTGTTGCGAATAGAACCATATTTAGGAATCCAGATTCAGTTTCCCCTGAGACATTGAAGTCCCAAATGATTCGTAGACAGAAATTGAAGTTGCCCTTTGAGATTTTCAGCACAGAGATTCTCTTCTTTCAGTGCTTCTACTTGGGCAGATTTGATGTCTTCGATAAGATCAGAAGAGAATACAATAGGAGTCAAGGCATAGCAACACTTTTCTGGGTAGACTTTTCTACTCAAAGCATCCGCGACCACATTGGCTTTGTCGGGATGATATAAGATCTCGCAATTATAGTCCTTGATAAGCTCCAAGGACCGACGTTGTTTCATGTTCAGATCCTTTTGAGTAAATAGATGCTTGAGACTTTTATGGTCAGTATACAGCTGACACTTAGTCCCATAAAGATAGTGACGCCAAATTTTTAATGCAAAGGTAACGGCAGCCAACTCAAGATCATGAGTTGGTGCACCTTTCTCATAGTCTTTCAATTGCCTTGAAGCATAAGCAATGGCTTTTCTCCTTTGCATGAGGACACAGCCTAAACCAGTACCAGATGCATCGCTATAAACAACAGAGTCATCATTGCCTTCTGGTAAGGCTAGGATTGGCGCTTGAATAAGTTTCTGCTTCAAAGTTTCAAATGCTTCTTGCTGTTTATCAGCCCATACGAAAGGTGTATTCTTTCGTGTCAGCATCGTGAGTGGCACAGCAATCTTCGAGAAGTCCTTAATGAATCGCCGGTAGTAACCA
Organism: Centrapalus pauciflorus; assembly: GCA_020465985.1. Lineage (NCBI taxonomy): Eukaryota > Viridiplantae > Streptophyta > Magnoliopsida > Asterales > Asteraceae > Centrapalus > Centrapalus pauciflorus. Next base: position 74,264 of record JAANYP010006633.1, on the reverse strand, counting down.
GCCAATCCAAGGAAACTTCTGATTTCGGAGGCATTGCGAGGCGTTTGCCATTTCTGAACGGCCTCGACTTTGGAAGGATCGACTGAAATACCTTCGCCAGATACGACATGGCCAAGGAATTGGATCTAAAAAGAAATCAAAGTAAAATTTCAAATTTTGTTTGAAACAAAGAACGCTTAAGAAATAACTCAAGACGATATAAAATTATACCTGTCTGAGCTAGAATTCACATTTTGAAAATTTTGCGTAGAGTCTTTCCTTTCTCAACAACTCTAGCAGTTGACGCAGATGAACAACATGATCAGCCTCCGTTTTGGAGTAAATCAGAATATCGTCTATAAATACAATAACTGACCTATCCAGCATTGGCCTGCACACGCGATTCATGAGATCCATGAACGCCGTTGGTGCATTCGTTAAACCGAAAGGCATTACTAAATCAATGCTGAACTCAACTTGTCGTTCCGCTGGCACTCCAGAAAAATCATCAGGGAATACGTCTGGGAACTCACAGACGATTGGGATATCAGAAATGGATTTCTTGTTATCTTCAGAGACAGTTTCAGATGAGACAAAACACAAGTAGGATTCGTGACCCTTAGACAAATATTTACGCGCTTTCTCAATAGATATGAAGTAGTGAGCACCTTTTCGCTTGTCGCCTTTGATTTCTAATACTCTGCCGTCTGAAGTCTTGATTCTAATGATTCAGCGGTTGCAGACTATCGTAGCTTCATTATTCGTTAGCCAATCCATGCCGATGATGACATCGAACTCTTTTAACGGAATCGGAATAAGATCAAGGTTGAATACGATGTTATTGACAGGTAAAGTGCAATTACGATACACGGAATCAGCCATAACGTAATTTTAACTGGCCGTCTCAATATCAAGTATGACAGGAAGCTTTGATGGAGATTTAGATAGTCTTTGTGCAAAAGAAGTCAAGATATATGAATGACTTGCTCCGGAATCGAATAGTACACACGTAGGTATTTAATTTAGTAAGTACGTACCGGTAACCACATCATGGGTTTCCTTCGCTTCCTCCGCTGTTATCTGGAATGCACGGGTTCTTGTAGTTGGAGTTGCGGATGAACTTTTCATCGTAGAACCTCCAGCTGATGATTTTGATTGGCCTCGTTGTCCACTACGACATTGATACATGAAGTGTCCACACTTTCCGCATTTAGCACATCCAAGTCCTCGCTGGGGGCATTCTTTACTGCTGTGGCCGATTCTGCTACATGCATAACAGGTTACATCATCGAGATTGCACATTCCCATGTGTGATTTTCTGCATCTTTTACTAAATCGGGGTTCATTCGTGAGAGAATAAGCTTGAGCTTTCTGAGGCGAGCTGTACTGCTGACATTGCTGGGATTGTTGGGACTTGTTTGGCTTAAAGAATCTGCCGAATCTTCGCTTCTTTGGAGGAGAAGGACATGTCGGGTTAGTCGATGGAGCATAGAACTGATCGCCGTATTCTAGATATCCCCTCCCGATCTGTCTTGCAGCTTCAACCATCTCTAAGTAACTCTTATATTTCATCGTGCTCATTGGGTGTCTGTATCTAGGGTTAAGCCCTCCACGAAATCGGTTCATCTTTCTTTCTTCAGTGGCTACTTGATACGAGGAATAGCCACAGAGTCGCGAGAATTCATGTTTGTACTCATCTACAGTCTTAGTTCCTTGGGTTAATTGCATCAGTTGAACCTCCATTTTGTCTTTTTGGTCAACAAGACAATATTTCGCGTTGAACATATCTAGAAATTGTTCCCATTCCAAAGTCTGAATAACCTCTTCTCCGTATATGCTTCTCTGAGTCTTCCACCATGCACGGGCAGCACCAACGAACAAAGCAGATGTGTAACTCATTTTCTTGGATTCTAAGCAGTCAGAAATTCTGAAGATTTCTTCAGTATGGCTTATCCAATCCATCGCCTGGATTGGGTTGACTGTACCCTCAAAGTTAAGGGCACCGCTCGCTTTAAAATCTTTAAACTTACAGCCTTTCGGCTGCTTAATTTGGGCATTGGGGTTTGAGTTATCAGAATCAGATTCATCATTTTGGACTTGTTTATCTTTTCTCTTATTCTTTTTATCAGCACGTCTTTTTGCTTCGGCCTCATCTCTAGCCTGAAGCTGTTCTTGCATATTCTTGTTTTGTTGTTCTGAGAGTTGGGCTAATAGTTGTTGTACCATTTCAAACATCTGTTGGGGAGTCATGTTGTTGGGAATGTCACCTGATCCTGACATCTTTACTGAAAATTAAAATCATTTAACTATCAGTTTATAGACTTAGATCTATGTACCCTTTTTCCCATCCTAACAGTCTGTACATCCTATCTTAGTTCAAACCACCTAAATGATTGATACATATGTATTGCTTCAGTTTGAGACCAAGTATTACTCACGTAATACTTGATTCACTCAAACTATGGGCTCTGATACCATCCTGTGAAGACCACCCCTTATGGGGCAGTCGTCACGAGTCTATGTCTCACATCATTCAACACCATATCAATCATAACTAAGACAGAGTAATTATATTGCAGAATTTCAAATTACAAGTGAACAACCCCTGGCCTTAATGAAGATGTTGCAACACAAGCAGCATCTGAAAGGCTGCCAACCTCTACCCCTTCTCCTGATGAAGCAGCTACAGCCACTGCTAAGGGACCCCTTCACCCCTCCAAGCTTGGCCAGATTACTTTTGCCCAGGCTCTGGAGCTTCTGTCCAAAGTTCCCTTTCCCTCTCCATCACATCCCCAAACACCTGCCTTATCATCATCCTCACATTCATCCCCATCCACTCAATCCAAACAATCTACCCACACTCCTCCATCACCTAAAGATCTGCCTTTGAAGGATCAGCTTTCCTTGCTGACCAACAAAGTTGGCTCTTTAGAAAATTCCATGTCTTCTATACCCTCTCTAATTTCAGACACTGTGTCTGCCCAGCTACAAGGATTCTTTGATGTGTTCAAGAATTCCTTTTAATCCACTCCTCAAACTGACTACTCCTCACAGCTACTTGCACTTACTACACACCTGTAAAATTTCTCCACTTCCATCTCTTCAATTCTTTCACACCAACAGGACTCTGTGTCCTCTATGACAGCCATATCCCAACAGCTGTCCACTCTCCTCACTACTTGCACTACTACCCTTCCTACCACATTGGCCAGCCTAAGCACTCTAATCGTCTCTCTATCAAATTCTGTGTCAGCAAACCTTGCTGATGTGCAGGACTCTCTTGAGTTACATCTTGCACAGCTTCAAAGTCATATATTCACAGCTTCTGATAGAGAAAATATTCTTAAGCTGACCTCTAATTTGCTGATTCACAATCATCCTCTCTTCAAACCTGTCTGTCCCAACTTGCAGAGGTGAAGGATAATCTGGCTGTCTTAGTGCATAGCCTGGTTGGCCCCAAGCCTGCTGCCAAAACTGCTGCTAAGCCTGCTGAATTCGTTTCTTCAGGGAGACCAGTTATTGAAGGTGCTGGTCCATCTCCTTCAAAGGGGGAGAAGTTGTCTGCCTCGAAGACTAAGTCTAAGGGGGAGAAAACCTCTTCTCCTAAGGAGAAATCAGCATCTACTAGTCCACCAGCAGTTGCATCTGTAACAGGTCCAGGTCCGGTTGAAGGTGCCTCTCATCAACCTGAAACTGCTCAGCCTACTCAGGCTGGATCTCCAAACCCTGCACAATCTAAGGGGGTGGAATCCATTCCTGAGGACAAGCCAAGCAGAAGGAGGCATCTGATCTTGGAAGAAGAAGAAGAAGAGGAAGAGGAAGAAAATCCTGAGGCTGTTCAAACTACAACAGCCATAGGAAAGGAAAAAGCAGCTTTTGACCCTGACCGCCAAAAAGTAGCAGAGCTAAAGTTTGACAAAGCAAGGGCTAAGGAAATGGGTCTTCCCATGGAAAAGTATTATGAGTTCAGAGATGAACAACTCAAAGCCCTAGAAAAGATAAGAAAAGAATAAGCCTCTGCAAAAGCTGTCAGGTCCTTTGCACTCCAAGAGGCAAGAAAAATCAAAATGCCTTCTTTGGAGGTGCAAAGGAAACTGCTGGAAGCTGCTAAAGAATCATCTGGTGAAAAGAAAGGTGAACAGGAAAAGGGCGCTCAGGTCTCTGTGACCAAATTCAAACAAGCATCCTCTTCAAGGGCCCAGTTCCACTTTGACAACTTGGCAATGAAGAAGTTCTTCGATGTTGTTGATAGAAGACTTGTCAAGGAATCTATTGTCAAAGCTGTTCCCATATCAAGAGAAGGCAAACAGTGGAAATTGCAAATAACCAGAATGGGTGCAACAGGCCCAGAACTGGAAACTTATGACTACATTGATGTTGCACATATAGGATACAGGGAATGGGTTGAGTTGGCAGTTGCCCTGAGCCAATCTATGTCTGGAACGGCTAAGACTATCAGGGCATATGTCAAGAAGCTGATGGAGAGAGTGAAAGACCTTGGCCTGATCCCAAAAGAAGTAAGTGTGGGTGTCTCTGTGACTTACCCCAAAATTAAGGCCAAGAGGAATAGAAAGGATTCTGAGCTGGAGGAACTCCTGATCTTGATTGAACAAGGTGACTATGCAATAGAGATCAAAGGAGTTGACCACAGCCTACCCAGAGGAGTAGAGTTTGAAGAAGGCAAAGTGATTGAAGTCCTGAGCTGGGGGCATTTTTTGTAGATCCCCTGACACAGAAGAAGTGCTTTCAGAGAGCAGCAGACCTATACAAAGTAGGTCTCAAACAGCTTGTGGCCTTCAGACTTGCAAACTCCTTCAGGCAATCCAGTAAGTGGAGAGCAGCCATCTGGGCTCAGCTCAGAGGATTCTATGAGAGAGGGGTGCTTCAACATCCCAATTTTATGCTTCTCAGAGCTGAAATTCAAGATCTAGAGGAAACTAGGGAGGAGATTGAGAAAATGTTTGAAGGACCACCACCACTGTCATGAAGTCCACCTACTGTCTGAGTAGGTGAAGAATGGAAGATGTCCATCTATTGGACAGGCTTGCCATTATTTGCTCCCAACATCAACAGTCCAAAATGATGAATTCTCTTGTACATTAATTGTACTCAGTTGCATCAGTTGTAACTTTTATTTACATCAGTTGTAATATACATTAGTACATTAGTTGTACTTCTGTAAAAACATATGTTGTTTATGTAATCAAAATCAGTATATAAACTGATCTTTTACTTTACTTAAATGTTGTAATTTCATTTCAGCAAGATGTATCGTAAAATATATAGTGATTATTGATTAAATCAGCTTAGACTGATTATTGCAAATAGGGGGAGATTGTTAGGCACAAAAAGGCCTCAGTCAAACCTGTTCTACATCTTAGGGGGAGATTTTTAATCAAACCTGTTGATGCACTTGAAGGTATAATTTAAGGTCTGTTTATGCCTTATTGAAACCTGAAAAGTGATTTGCAATATCATCCCAAAGCTGTTTACCCTATTGCATTCGTTGCAACAAAGGCAGATTGTCCAAGCTGTTCTGTCTGCTGAACAGGCTGGACATAAACTGTCTACGCTGCTCTGTCTTATTGAGCAGCTTGGACAGATTCTAAGGGTTCTGTTCTTTGTGAACAAAACCTGTTCTTTGTGAACAGGCTAAACACTTTATGGAATATGTTTCCAAGTCCTCATGTATTGTTTTTGGCTACAAGATCAGTTTACAAGTCGAAGACAAAGTGGAAAACAGAAACTGCACAGCCTGCCTACGCTGTTCTGTTACATGAAAACAAACGGATATCTGAAAAGGGTGACAGACCTTTTCTTATATCAAAATGGCCTTAGCAAAAAGAAGAAAGATGCAAATTTGACATTCCTCTTTTGGTTAAAGCCTTATGAAACAGTGGCAAAAAGAAAAAGACAAAGATTCTGTCATATGAAGACAAATCTGCTTTATCAGAATGTGCAGAAAAGGTGTTTTGTCTTTTTGGAAAGACTTTCCACTATCTCATCTGTCCAACGAAGAAGCTTCACTGAGATTCTCAGTGAGAGTATAAAAGGAAGCTTCTAAGGATTGTGAGATATCCAAGAGTGTGAAATCAGATCGTGCATTGAAGTGTGTTTTTCCATGCATGCAAGTGTGCTTGAATATAACAGTACGTGTGTCTAAGTTGTTCTTATTCAAGCTGTCCATTTGAATCTTGTAAAATCAGTGAGTACATCTAAGTGAGTGTAGTCATTGTATCTAGTCTGAGTGTGTCGTAGATTAGTTAAACAACTGTTGTATCTGTCATCTCAGCTTGAACCTTTCCGCAGTCAAGCTTGTTTGTAATTAACACTTGTTGATAATATACACAAACATTGAGAAAAGAGTGTTGAGTTTAATAAATGGCTGTATTCACCCCCCCCCCCCTCTACAGCTTAGAACAATACACTAGGGAAACCTTTTGGGACCTACATCCATAACCCGAGGATTCGTGGGAGTTATTCAATCAAGTCAAGATCAATGTCCTATTGGTCAAGGCTATTCAACAAATACCCTCTTATGCCAAATTTCTAAAAGATCTTTGCACGCAGGAAAGAAAGTTTAAGGTCTCGCTTCCCAAGCAGATTAATTTAACTGAGCAAGTGAGTGCAGTGATCTCTAATTTCTTGCCACCAAAGCTAAAAGATCCTGGATCACCGTTGATTCCAGTGACAATTGGTAATGTGCAAATTAAAAAGGCACTACTGGACCTTGGAGCCAGTGTAAACATTTTACCTGGAAATTTGTTCGAGAAACATGATCTACGCCAGTTATAGACCACAAATATAATTATACAACTGGCAGATCGGTTAACAAAATATCGAAGGGGTATCTTATCAGATGTTATAGTAAAGGTAGAAGATTTTTACTATCCGGTTGACTTCCTAGTCTTAGACACTAAGAGTTCCTTTGGAGAGAATCAACCGGCCATTATCTTAGGCAGACCGTTCTTAGCTACTATTAATGCTCAAATCAATTGTAGAACGGGGGCTGTAGATATTGCCTTTGGAAATCGTAAAATGCGATTAAACGCATTCAATGCTTCCACCGCTGCTTCAATCGATTCAGAATGTTGCATGATAGATGCGGTGGATGAGCTTAAGCAGCATGGTGCACTAATCAGTGCCAAGGATACCACTGAGCTATTCTTTGTTAAGCACGACTATGCTAAAATTACCTCTTATAAATACAATGAGCTTGAGGCAGTCATGGAATCCACACTTAAACCTAAAAAACCACCGTGGAACAACTACCTGTTCTAGAGTTGAAAGCTTTACTTGTGCATTTGAAATATGCCTTCTTAGGTCAGAATGACACTCTTCCAGTCATTATATCATCAGATCTGACCGAGGCACAAAAAAAATCCTTACTACAAGTACGAGTAAAATACAAAGAGGCAGTAGGTTGGACTGAGAATGTTGTTGCCGACCACCTGTCCAGACTCCCAGTTCTTCCATTAGACTTAACTGATCACATTAGGGACTCATTTCCTGATGAACAATTATTGTCGATTTTCAAAATACACTGGTTTCCATTAGACACAGGTTAAAGTTAGGGACCACCAATAATATGCTAGTCTCTGAACTAATCAGGTTAAGAAGATCCCAAATCTATTTAGGCTAGTATAGGAGCAGTATGTCTGGCTGAAGACATAAAACTTGGCGCTTCCTGGGAGGCAACCCAAAGAACTTTGTGGGTGTGTTTTTGGAAACCCTCACGAGACAACACTCGTCCACTCGGGATACCGAGTGGTTTAACGGCTTGTTGCACGTGCTAAGTGCAATCGTGATTCCCTACGAAAATGCGGATTAGTTTTAATTATATCTTTGTTTTAGTTTAATTGCTTTGATGTCACCAAGTAAGTGGGGGAGGATTTCCACTCCAATTTTTGTTGTTTCTAGACTTAAGTTGGATTATATTTATGCAAGTGTGCTAGTTTAATGAATGTTAATTTTTACTTTATTTTAATCTATCCTAAATAAGTAAAGAGTTCTATTAAGAATGTGATTATGTTCATTGTCTGCTCATTATAAGTGTGTCTCTATGACGAGAACGTCACAATGGTCTAAGTTGGGGAGGGTAGGTTCTATGAAATGTTTAATATGATCTAATGAGCCCCCACAAAAAAAAATATTTACTATTAGACTGAAATTTGACCACGTGGGCAGAGAGCTACGACATATCATGAACATCAGATCTGGGCATATTGGAAAGGAGGTTCGACATCACGAGGATTTTCAGGCTGGTAACTTCTTAAATAATATCTTTGGTCCTCTTCCTCATTACTAGTAATCAGGTACCATCGTTCCTTGCTCTTCACATTTATCATATTTAGATTTGCTTGTTTGGGTTAGAATTTTAACTTTTGTTATTTCAGTAAGTGTGTGTGTTTTATTTTCATTTGTCGAGTCCTGTTGAATGTGGATGCTTAGTGTCAATGTAGTCTTTTAAATTTCCCCAATGGTTTTTTTTTGTCGATCAGGCCGTGGAAAATGATGATATATAGAAAAATTGTACCTAGAATTAGTTAGTGTTAGTAAGAAATTCTAGAATTATGTTAAGAGTCGTGATAATAATTAATATTTTAGTGTAAGTTGAGTTCAAGTAAGTTAAGATATATTTGTGCTTAAATGAAAGTAATGTGTCAAAAGATTTTGAAAAACTCATACAATAAGGAGGAGAGCTTAATCATGTTTTTAGCCTCAAAAGATTCGAGGGTAGCTTAGTTGGTTCGGGAAATTAAGTCCTTAGGGGTACCATTCATGCCTAATCCCCTAAAGTCATCTGGTTTGGGAGCGATTGACCCAAATCCCGCTACATGGACCAACTAGAAAAGCTATGGTAAAAACTCGGGTTTAAAAAAGAAAATAGATATAAGCATGATAATTAAAAGGAATATATTATCGTATACATGCCTAGAGGGAAAAGATGGTCAAAAGACTCACATGTTCTAAGCTTGTAACCTTGAGCTAAAAGAGTAATTTCTAAAAGTGAGATACATTATAATTACTTAGAGAAAATGTGTTTTAACTGAAAATGTTCTTTAACTTATATTCAAAATTCTAATGCATTATTGTGAAGGCTGACTTAACCTAGATTTATTCGAACACACTGCTAATTGATTGTACATAGTTAGTTCTGATTCTAAAGCTTGTTCGGGGACGACCAAGAGTTAAGTTGGGAAGATTTGATGAGTCTATAATTTATATGGTTTCAGAGTCATTTTATGTTCATTTTAAGCACCGATACTTCGTAAAATTCATTCTTTTACATCATATTTGTGTTTCAGGGTCTCAAAGCCGCCCCAGGTCTGCGCCCCAAAAGTTCCAGATCAGTTCCAGTGTAACCCTAGCCGCACCCTGGCGCGGGGGTGGGGGGGGGGCGCATGCCTGCGCCGGGTTGGCGCAAAAACGCGTTTTTCAGCATTAGAAACCCTAAATCGGCTATTCTATAAATAGAGGTCGATGGCAGCCATTGAGAAGTGTCCCCAAACATGTGAAAGAGTTGGCAAAGCCCTGCCAGAGTGGATCTACGATACAAGAACGAAGACGGTGATTCGCAAGCTACAAGATGTCTCAGATCTACATTGTTGAAGAGCATATGATGAGCGGCTAATCCCTTTAGCCGTTTGCGGAGGATCTACGGCTAAGTTTACTCTACTTTTGATTTCTTATGTTTTGATGTATTCGTATTGTTTGAGATCTATTATTTGTATGCAAATGATAAGCATTCGGCTATGATTATGATTGTATGTTATGATTGGTAGAAGCAGGATAGTTTATAGTGGTATTATTGTTTGTGCAGAGTCCATTAGATTAGTGATTAAGACAAGTAATGAATATTGCATACACTATGCCGAGATTTATTGGTTAAAACATGTTTGAGTAATTTAGTCGCGCAATTAATTATGTCTATGTGATTGTTGCATGAAATTCGAGTCAGTAATACTTATCCCGTGATGATTCTGTGAATGGTTACTCTTCTCTTGATTGTTAATCTACTACGTTAGTTATTTTGCCATTAATTTTAGTCATAAAGTAATAGTAAGTCATTGATCTAAACAAATCATTTTAATCCACAATTCACAATTTAAGGTGCTTTCAATAAAACTTATAAGGCTAATTACCTAACCCTAATTACAAATTCACTCCCTGCGGATTCGACCCTTATTTCTCTGAGCTAAACTATGGATTTAAAGATTATTTCTGCGGGTCACAATGACGGCCTGTCAGTTTAGTAGCTAAATCAGAACGATTTTCAGTGGTTAAATCATAAAAAAGACGATTAGTGGCCAAATGTGTATTCAAAAAATCGTTTAGTAGCTAAATCGGGACAAAAAAAATAGTTTAGTGACTAAACTGAAAAAAAAAACTGAAAGTTCGATAGTCAAAATGATACTTTGCACTATGTATACATTAGGGATAACTGCGCAAAAAACCCTAAACTTGTCAGTTTTTTGTGATTAAAACCCCAAATCATTTTTCGTTGCATAAAAAACCCTGAACTAACTAAAAAATCGGTAAATCAAGGTTTTATCAATTGGTAACCGGTTGAAACCGGTTATTAATCCTACATGGACCGGTAAATATCCTATTTGGAATAAATTTTAATTGTTAAAACTGGTTTCCAAGTATTACACATCATTTAAACCCCCGTTGATGATATATTCCCGTTTAAAAATTACAATTAAAAAAGTATCAAAGGGTGTTTAATTGTGTGTAATACTTGCAACCAGTTTCAACAATTAAAATTTAGGTTATTTACCGGTCCACGTAGGATTAATAATCGATTTCAACCGGTTATCATGGATAAAACCTTGATTTACTGATTTTTAGTTAGTTCGGGGTTTTCTATGCAACGAAAAATGGTTTGGGGTTTTAATCACGAAAAACTGACAAGTTATGGGTTTTTCGCGCAATTATCCCTATACATTAATCTATTTCACGGTTCGTAACTTTGTACGTCAGAGGTTATATGTGACGCAGTCGTCACATCTTAATTGGGACACGACTTTCGACATCCACCTTTCTCTTGCCGTTAAGATGGGATCCATTTTATTATTGTTGTTGCGGTATTCAATTTCACGAAGCAATATAGAAAGCCAAATCACAAGAATCAAGTCATAATTCCGTACAAACATTGTCAATTAAAATAAAAGTCAGCTTAATTAGACCGGATGAGATCAAATCAATACAGACAAATTGTAACCGAGAATTGGACCAATGTATTGGCATTGGTAGCAGACTAGCAGTTGGGTACGATACAATCCTTTTTGTTTTTTTTTTTTTTTTCCGATCGTTATAAAAATTAATATAAATGAAACGAATTGAAACTGAACCAAAAGATTTAAAAACATCATTACCGAAACCATGCTGTTTGATACCGATATTGAATTTGATTTCAGTACGGTTGTTCTATATCACAATATATTTTGAATTTTGCTTACCTTAAAGTTCACCAACCCATAATATATATATATATATATATATATATATATATATATATATATATATATATATATATGGGTTCAAATGAGTACCACTAGTTTTGCAGAGTATCGGAGGTATCTCGCTTAAAAACATTTTGTTTTTTATAATCATGTTTAAATTAATAATACAAGACTACTTGCAAAAAATCACACATAAACACACACTAGAACTATATGAAACGTGTGTGTTCACATTAACTGTACTGTTGTGAACATGTGTTCACAACTAAGCATGTTCACATTAATTTTTTCAAGTTCACATTACTTTTAAGATGCTAGAAAGTATGAATGTATATAATTTTTTACGAATAGCCTTATTTTATTTGTATCTAAATGAATATGTAAAAAAATATCAAAAAAAAAAACTTTTTTTCGGAGCAAGTTCACATCTGAAACCCGTGTGTTCACAGGTACTCACGGTATATATAGATTGAGGTTCAATTGAGAACTTTTATGCATCTAGGAACCTCTAGGAACTTTTGTGCATCTTATATCCTTCAAGGTTGCATTAAGGGCATTTAGGGAATAATTTAATTAATTTTTTAAAATGGTTAAAACATAACTAAAGGATTTAAATTAAGTAACTAAATTATCACATTAAACAAATTCCATATTTATCTCATCATTTCTCTCTCTCTCTCTCTCACACACACACACACACATCTCTCTCTTTCTCTAGGTCTAATGGAGACCACCACAATCATTTCTCTCTCTATCTCCTCACATTAAACCGGTGATGAACACAAAAATTAACATGGTGATGTATTGTTTCGAACCCGGATGAAGATTCATGTTTTGATTTAAAGTTGATGCATGGTTGGGAATGTTCAAATTCGAATGAACATGATGATGTTTAGTTCTAAATCCGGATGGAGATGAAGATGATCGATGATGCATGGCAACCGATGATGAACATGATGAACGATGCATAACAGCGACAACTCGATGCATAGATAGATGATGAACAACGATAAATGATGAACATGGTTGATGAACGATGAACATGATGATGATGATGATGATGATGATGCATAACAGCAGCAACACGATGCATAGATGAACGATGAGCACGATGGTGATTAACATCGATGCATAACATATTTGCGTAGATTTTGTATAGATAAATTCAAGATGCATCACGAATTGAACGATGAACATGAAATGCATCCATATCTTTATCATCTTTTTGAATTTGTATAGATTTTGTTAAACTTGGAAGTGTATTAATTGAATTTATTTAGCATTTATTATATAATTAGTTGTTAGAATATTAAATTTAATGTAAAATTAAAAATAATTTGAATAAATATATATTTTTTCCAAAATACCCTTCCTCATTTGATCTAGAATGCACTGGATGCATAAAGTTTTCCAACTATTTACCCTTTTGCCATTTAATCTAAACCATAAAATCTTTTGATCTAATGGATGACATGAGTTCTTTTGTGCCTCGATGCACAAAAGTTCTCAATTGAACCTCCCTCTATATTGCATAATCTCGTCATGCTATATTGCATTGTGGTCTGGGTAAAAAAAATTTACGAAAAATAAACACGTAAAATTTTTTTGAAAAAAATATATCATGACCGGTATGGTTTTAAAGAGTATAAAATTCTCGTTTTTATGGTATAATTTTTTTATTTAACAATTAATCATATTAATGTTTATTTAATTTAAAGAAATAAGATATTTATTGTACTAATGTCAATCTTTTTGCTATTTCTAATCTATTCCTTTTTTACCATTGAATTAAAAAATCACTAATACCAATCTTTTTTTCAGTAATTCTAAACTTTATGGTCTTAATCAAAACCATTAGATTAATCTAATCTATGGACGATATTGGTTCTACAGTTCTACACTAAATTTAGGTTCTGCAATGATCTCATATATATATATATATATATATATATATATATATATATATATATATATATATATATATATATATATATATATATATATATATATATATATATATTCAAGTGAGTACCACCTATTACACAGCGCACCCGAAGGTACCACTCTAAAATTTTTTTTTTAATTTTTTCATCAAATATTCTAATTAACATTGCACTTTTAATATATAGATTTCACGCAAATTCAAACATTCTAAGTGGATGAAATCACGCATCACATATATGCACGTTCACAAATATTCAAATTTATGTAAGTGTGCGTTCACATCATTTTTTAGGAGCGAATGTATGTGAAATTTACATATTATATTCATAATGTTTATTAAAACATGTTTATGAAAAAAATATTAAAAAAAAAAAAGTTTTTTTAAATGTGATACCTTCTGGTGCGCTGCATAGGGGTGATACACTCTCGAACCATATTTTATATAATCTAAATTAAATTTAAATTTAAATCAAATCAAATACACTATGGCTATGTTTGGTAAACAGCTTCTAAAAGCTTTTAAGAGCTTTTAAAAGCTTTTATTTTGAATAAGTTCTACTAAAAAATAAAAGCTTTGTTTGGAAGGATACATAGAGCTTTCATTTTCTAAAAAATAAGCTCTTTTTTAAAAAGCTAGTAGAAGTAGCTTTTGAAAAGCTCCGGAGCTTTTAGTCAAACATATTTACTTTTTTACCCTTCTATTAATCATAAGCTACCACATTTAATTAATATTAATGTCCTTTTAATTAATTTAATACTAAAAACTACAGCTACATCTACTTTTACCAAACACATTTATAAAACTAAAAGCTCTAGCTCTTTTAAAAAACTTCAGCTCTCAAAAGGTTCAGCTACTAAAAGCTCTATCTCTATTAAAAACACAAAGCTACAGCTAGTTTTGCCAAACATACCCTATATTAAATATTAACTTAACTAATTTAATATAATAATAATTATCATTTTTTATATATTATAAATATTTATTTTTAAATATTATCATATAAGCGAACCCATGTAATAAATAGGTAGTAACTAACTAGATAGATTTAAGATCAAATGATAAAATAAATTTATCTTGAGAATTGTGAGAAAACACTGTGATTCATTTTTTAACATATTGATTTGTCATGTTTCAAATAAATCAACAATGAATCATAAATTCTGAATCTAATAAATCAACAAATCATTACTTTTTTACATTGATTCATTATTTTTTGAATTTATAAAGAATGAATTACAAATTTAAATATAAGTAAATCAACGTTCAAAAAAAATAATCTATGTACAGAATTAATGAATCAATACATAAAATTATTGGTTCATAGTGTATCATTCTTTTCAAAATATATTTACCTTGTTATGATGACCTAAGCCTAACCAGATAAGTCCAAATATATACCCATTTTGCCTAACCAGATAAATCCAAATATATACCCATTTTGTTTTTAATGCGCAGAAGCTTAGTGATGAGGGACATTTAAAGGCATTTCAGTCATTGAATATTAGTTTAAATAAAAAGTGGTCAAACACATGTGAATTTCTTCAACCTTAAATTCAGGATGCTAATTGGCCATTAAATCCTCAAGAATCCCCTTTTTCAGGCCACTTTTGATCTTATAATCTCATCATTGGGCTCTCAATTCCTCATTTTTCTTGATCAAAAAAGGGACATGGTATCCCTTCCTTCCTTCTACCTTAGTGCACCCACAAGTCCCACTGGTCACAGCCTGAAAAACCCCGGATTCTATAGCACGATGTCAAGCCCAGAGGAACCTGTTGTATCTAGCTCGTTTGGTTTCGAGTCTGCTGTTGAGAAGACTAATGATCATGAGTTCGAGTTTGAGTTCGAGACTAGCCGGAGATTAGATAGTGGATGGGATCGGGATGAGAACGAGTACAGTCTACCGTCACGAGCAAATTCGTTTTCGACCATGGCGTTTGCTGATGAACTCTTTTGTAATGGTCAGGTTTTGCCTTTGAAACTCCCTCCACGACTCCAGAGCTCAGTTCCTACGTCACCGAGGTCGTTTAGTTCACGCATGAGGAACCCGTTTATGCAGAGGTGTATGTGGAATGACGATTTTGATCCTTTTATGATTGCTTTGGAGAAAGTCAGTGAAGAAATAAGTGGAAGGAAGAGTGTTCATAGGAGGTCTCGTTCATATTCGCCATTTAGAGCCCGGACTATTTCACGAGGACTCAACTGCAATGTAAATTGGGACGGAGAGAAACCAGAACAAACAAAGCCCAAATCAAATATGCCTGAAATGGCTGAGCGAAAAGGGTCGATTTATTCAAAATGGGTGCGGAGTCAAACAATGGTCAAGAACAGGACAGATTTGAGTATGCATCACAGCCCAACAGCCCAAACCATGATCAAAAGGCTATGGCTTGGCAAACGGGTGAGCGATGCCGAATTCAGCCAAAGTCAACCTGTGAAACCCATTAAGCGAAACAACTCTACAGAATCAAAGATGCAGAAAGTGAAATCTGTTTTGCTTAGCTATGCATCTCTAAAGAAGGAAACAACCGAAACCAAGCAGACGCAAGAAATAGTGACGATATCAAAAATAAGTTACTTCAAGCGACTGAGCCTCACATTCAAGACAAACCGAAGGAAAAAGGAGTCTGTAGAACCCAAAATGGTCCTCATAAAACACAAGACAAAACTTCCTCAATGCTTAGGTTATGCTCCTGCAAGTCCAACGATGAAGCGAAAACTCGACATCTCATAGTTTCAATTGTATATTTGTATTCCGTGCAAAAAATTCTTTCGGGTATGTTTAAATATGACTGTTCGTGGTGCGTTACTTTTTCATCGCCAAATGGTCCAAAAAAAAAGACCGTTTTAAATACGTAAAATAGCAACATATTTTATACTTTTTAATGATAATAGCAATGTACTTCATTTTTTATCATTCATAGCAATTAATATATTTTATAAAGATTCATTTTATAGTAATGTGTAGGCTGTAGCCTAAAAAATGAAAAATATTTTGTTATAATCTTATCTTGTATATATACTATAAATGTTGAGTGTTAACCCTAAGAAATGTTGGTAAACAATTTTGTTTTTGTATAATTTAATTCATTTAAACAGATAACACTACAACAAATATGTCATTTAATGACTGAAACTTTTATAGACTAAAGTCGCTTTAGTCATTAAAAGTTCATAAAAACCCTATCGTGCCTAAAGTTTAAAGTAGCTGAATATAAAAAATTATTTATATTAGATAAAAATAAAGCCCTAGTCAGCATGTGTTTCTTTTCCTTGTCTCTGTCTACTCAAACCACACTCTGATCGCCTTCACTCTGTTGTCTCCGGCTGCCATTGGCCTCTGCCACCGTCGTTGCTCGGTTGTAGTTCGCCTCCGTCCTCCCTTGGTTGCACGCCGCCACTGCCTATGCTCATCTCCGATTGCACTCCGCCCCCACCTCCGCTCGTCTCCGACTTCGATAGGCCGCTGCTCGGTTATACTTTGCCTTCGCCCTCGCTCAATTGCACTCTGCCCCGTCTCGGTTCATCTCCGACAGGTTTGCCTATGGTCTATCACAAAAACTCTCTCTCTCTCTCTCTGTCTCTCTGTTTCTCACTCTCACTCTCTCTCGTTCTCGTATCTCTCATCTCAGATCTGAAACTATATATTTTGCAACAATCAATACATGTATATGTTATATTCTTTGATTTTTGTTGATTTGCCATCGAGCATGAAATGGAGCTTTGTATGAGGCACCTAATCCAAATTGGGTGAAATAAGCCAATATTACTTGATTGGAAAACATCGTTGTTGAAAGCACTTTCAGGGACCTAAACAAACCTCTCAAGGTTTTTAACTCTCATTTTACTTAATTTTATCAGCAAAGATATATATTCTTGCAAACAACAGAATCTTACTCACGTCTTCATCGACGGCAGAGTATGTCGGGCAAAGAAAGGCAGCCTTCACAGCAGAGGAGAAAGCAAGGACTTTATTCCCTGGTGATAGCATAACAAGCTGGGTCCTCCACCTATCCTTTTCTAAAGTCTAACCGGCCGGAACAAGAGAGTGATCCTTGGGGAGGAGCACGAACGCTATTGATAGATAGATAGATGAACTAGCCCGAGGACCAAAGGAGAGTACTTCTTTTGCCATTGGAAGCTGCTGTCGGTAGGCATTCTTTGCGCCAGAAAGAGAGATTTTATTGTAGCCCCCGGAACCCTCGCGACTGATTGGGAGAAAGAGCGAAAGCGAGAAAGATGGATTGTTATTCATCAGAAATCGACATTTATATCTATATATAGAGAATGGTGTGTGAGTGACCTAACTATACATAATGTGTGAATGATAAAGTTGCCTAAGGACTTGAATCGGTTACACATACCACATTGTATGGCATAGATAATTTCATTCATTGAAGTCGTATGTAACTTTAAAACAATTGTGGGAAATTGCTCAGTTTAGTTAAGGGTTAAGGTCCTACAATAGCAACCTACTTTTGAAAATGTATCGATATGGTACGTCTACTTTTTTAATTGTCTATATGGTACGCGTACTTCATTTTTGTATCGAGACGGTCATTCTACATAATAGAGCCTGGTTTTTACATACGAAACAGGTGTCTAATGGTATGAAAAACAGGGGTCTATTACAAATATGGTCGTATCAGTATGAAAAATTGAAGTACGGGTACTATGTCGACATTTAAAAAAGTAGACGTACCATATTGATAAATTTTCAAAAGTAGGTTATTATTGTATGGCTTTACCCCTTTAGTTAATAATAAGGTTCAAAATGTTCTTCTAGACTCTGTTAACAATCTCAATTCTCAAATGACTTTTAGATTTTGTAGCTTATTTTAGTATTATGGCAATCGTTATCCATTTCTAATGAAGTAGATTGATCAGAATCACATACAATGGCTGAAGATTGATTGATTTATCAGAAACCGCCTCTAATGTATGGAAATCATGATTATGCTTTTTGATCATAACACTCCCAACTTCCAATTCACTTCACCTAGAAGCCAAAATACTATGAGTATCAGTTTTAGTCATAATACTTTGAAGTTTTCTTCTTAATTATAGGGTCATATGCAGAGGATTATTATATGGTTAATGTATTCTTCATCTATGCGTATCTTGGGATATCTTCTGACGGTCATAGGTATGTTCTCTTACCTTCTTAACATCCTTATATGCAGCTTACTTTTGAACTTTTTGAAGATGGAAGGGATGCATAATATTAATTCCTCATGCACAATCGTTTCTAGGCGTTCATTTGTCAAAACCATTTTACACATTTACCTACATGTGCATCACTTCAGGAGCATCAGACATCCTCTTGATTTCCATCTTTTACCTGGTAAGTTTGTTATTATAAAGGGTTGAATCATGATGATGACCATCATGCCTCCTTTTTCCCTTAAATGGATTGACTAGGGTGCTTTGTTGGGGTTATGGGAATGACTAGTTTAGTAGCAATTTTGGCCTAAGTGATGGGACTTGAGCAAACTTTAGTAGAAGAGAAGACAAATTTTTTTTCCAGTAGTTATGAAAACTGGTGGTTTATACGAGGTGGGCAAATCTAATTTACCACCTAAGCTAATGAAGATAGAAGACTATTACTGGTGAAAAGATAGATTTGCTGATTTCGCCCGCTTCAACAATATGTGTATGTGGATATGCATAGACGAAGGCTAAGTTCCTCCCACAACTGAGCTCGAAGGCAGACAGAAGGTTTTATTATATCAGCAAATGAAAGATGATGATAAGAAAATCTATGAAGCTGAGAATCGAGCTATGTCTTCAATAAAGATGACTTTACCATTGGAAATTTTGCATACTTTTAAGCATCACGGAACCTATAAAGAGCTCTCGGAAGCTCTAGAGAGGAGGTAGGGAAATCCGAGGGTAAGAAAGGGGAGGACTGAAATGTTGAAACAACATTTTGTTATCTTTAAAGGTCTGAAGAACGAGAACTTGGATGACATAGTGACAAGGTTCTACCATCTGTTGACCGAGCTTGACAATCACAGGGTTGAGTATCAAGAAACAGAAAAGATAGAGAAACTTCTAGATGCATTACCAGCAAAGTGGAAGATGTACACTGCACTGATAAATCATGATGAAGAAAAGTTAGAAACTCTCACTCTGGAAGAAGTCATCGGGACTTTGAGAGCATATAACTTTAAAATGCAGAAGAAGGAAAGGGAATTTGATCACATACAAGATCCTAAAATGTACTTTGGCAAATCTAAGCCATCAATTATTAGTGCATCTACGCAGGGGGCTACAGAGTTTTATTCCGGAGAAGAAGAAAGCATACCTAAAGAAGTAGACGAATTGAGTGGTAGGGCATATTTAGGGTTTTCAAAACTAGGAGATCAACCACAATGTTCAGGACCTTCAACTCAGGGATACACGAAAATGCCTATGAGTGCTAAATCAGCTGAGGCGCATCTAAAGCTTCTAGCTTCATTTGTAGCAGCATATGGCAACTGCATTCAAGGTAAGATCAACGATCCGACCTTATATGAAGAGGATTATGATCAGGTAGACCCAGATGACTTAGAACAGATGGACCTGCAATGGCAACTGACCATGGTAATGCAGAGGGTTAAACAATTTATAAAGAGAACCGGAAGAAATCTCAGTGTGAGCAATAATGTTGGGTTTGATAAGTCAAAGGTGAAGTGTTACAACTGTCAGGGGTTGGGACATTTAGCTATGGAATGTCAGAGGCCAAAGTTGGATAACATCAAAATCCGGGAAGACAGAACTCAACAAATTCAGGGAATCAAGCTGCAATAGTTGGGTTATTAACGAATGTATCTTCTAACAAACAGTTAGACGGTACTTACGATTGGAGTTCTCATCCGGAGTCTAATGCTAGAGCTTTTATGGCTGAAGTAACAGAAACTGATAGTGGAGCTGGAGAGGAGAAGCAGGAGGACACCCAGCAGTCCGAGACAGACCCTTTGGTTCTGGAAAAATCTAAGGAGCTGACTACACTGGAGTTTGCAGCCCAGATGGCCAATGTGGAATCGGATCGGAAAAAGGAGTTAACTACAAGTCTTAACAACAAATGGTTCGTAGATAGTGGTTGCTCTCGTCACATGACTGGGGAAAGAAGTCTACTGACGGACTTCAATAGTGGGAACAAGGGGTTTGTCTCATTTGCTAGGAATAAAGGAGGCAATATCACTGGAACAAGAGTAGTCACTAATGGGACAATCACTCTTGATCAAGTCTACTATGTAGATAAGCTTGATCACAATCTCATTATTGTCTCTCAGATCTGTGATAAACAAAACTCAGTCATCTTTACTAAAAAGGAAGCGTTAGTGCTAAAGCCGGGATTCAAGATACCTGAAGAGTGGATTATGATGAGAGCCCCAAGGGTGAATGATTTGTAATGATGGACATGAACGTAGCAGATTCATCGATAGGATCTATATGTCTACTTTCCAAAGCTTAAGAATCCGAATCTTTGCTGTGGCACAGAGGTATGACACACTTGCATTTAAGGAAGATGATATGCATCACAAAAAATGGCCTTGTGCAAGGTGTTCCACAGAAGAGTTTTTAGTTTGAAGATAAGTGTGTGTCGTGTAAGAAAGGAAAGCAACATAAGAAGTCACACAAATCGAAGACTCAGAACTCAATCGCTTCCACCTTCGATTTGCTACATATGGATCTCTTTGGTCCAATCAACAAAAGGAGTATAGGTGGTACTTGGTACTGTTTAGTTATTACTGATGATTACTCACGATTTTCTTGGGTTTTTTTCTAGTTACAAAGGACGATACAGCAGGCACGCTGATTGGGTTCTTAGACCAAGTTGAGAACTCATACGGGAAAAGGGTAAAATGTATCAGAAGTGATAACAGAACAGAATTTAAAAATGTTGTAATTGGTGTATATTGCCTAACTAAAGGCATAGTGCATCAATTTAGTGCACCTTATGAGCCACAACAAAATGGGGTAGCAGAACGTAAAAACAGGACTTTGATTGAAGCAGCAAGGACTATGCTCTCGGATTCAAAGCTTCCCACTATGTTTTGGGGGGAGGCAGTGAATACCGCGTGTCACGTGTTAAACAGAGTCCTTACTGTTAAATCATTGAACAAAACCTGTTATGAAATTCTGAATGAAAGACCACCAAATTTAACTGGCTTTGAACCGTTTGGGGTGCCATGTACTTTATTAAAAAAGAAACATCAACGTAAGTTTGGTGAAAAGGCTGACGAAAGATACTTCCTAGGTTATGTCCCAAGCTCACCAACCAAGAGGGTTTTTAATAAAACTACTGGTACAGTTAAAATTGTGTTTAAAATGATGTCACAAGTTATTCACATGAACCCCAAATTGGTCCAAAATGGTTATTTGATTATGACTCAGTGTTTGAATCATTTAACATTCCTTTTAGTGGTGATGCAGGAACTGTGGAAAACGACTTCTCCTCTTTAAATCTCAACGACAAGGGTGGAGTTTTTCCAAATTCAAGCATTCCCATGACATCTGAGACTACATTGACAGAAGACGGGCCCCCAACAAACGATGAACCTTTATTGCCTACGGATGAGAATCAGATAAACAATTCAGCCTCAAATGACATTGATCACGAGGAGGATGTAGTTCCGTCTGAAGTACACCCCCATTAGGCGAAATTAGATCAAATTTGGGAGATAATCTTCAAGTCGATGCAGTTGAAACATCGAGGGTAAATAAGGATCATCCAATTGAAGACATCATAGGGAATCCGAATGCCGGTGTGAGAACTAGGAGTAGTGTGAATAATAACACAGTGCTCTTATCGATGATCAACGACTCTGAGGCATTTCTCACTTGTTTTACACTCGTGTTTCATTTCACAAGTTGAGCCAAAGAATGTGCAAATGGCTCTGAAGGATAATTCTTGGGTTGAAGCTGTGCAAGAGGAACTTTCACAGTTCAGAAAGCTAGAAGTCTGGGAGTTAGTGCCTTTGCCTCAAGGAGAAGTTGCTATAGGGACCAAATGGGTCTTTAAGTGCAAACGGGATGATGGCATAGTTACTCGTAACAAGGCAAGACTCGTAGTCAAAGGGTTCAACCAAGAAGAATGGATTGATTATAATGAGGTGTTTGCACCAGTAGCGAGGCTTGAGGCAATTCGATTATTTCTAGCATTGGCATCCTTCAAAGGCTTCAAAGTATATCAGCTAGACGTAAAGAGTGCCTTCTTGTACTGAAAAGTGAAGGAGTTGATGTATGTCGAGCAACCACCAGGGTTTACTGATCCCAAATATCCAGACAGAGTATATAGATTGGATAAAGCTCTGTATGGGTTACATCAGGAACCTAGGGCATGGTACGAGACACTGTCTACTCATCTCTTAGATAATGGGTTTGAGAGAGGGAGAATAGATAGTACACTGTTCATTAAGAGTAAAGGTGACGATTTCATACTGGTACAAGTGTATGTGGACGACATCATCTTTGGGTCGTCAAATGAACATATGTGCAAAGATTTCGAGAAGGTTATGAAGTCCAAGTTTGAGGTGAGTGCGATGGGAGAGCTGAACTTATTTCTCGGTTTACAAGTTGAACAACGAAAGGAGGGTATGTTTATTCACCAGACGAAGTATGTCTATGATATTTTAAAGCGGTTCGGGATGGAAGGAACAAAGCTTACGGCACACTTCAGTACTCCTATGCAAGTTAATCATAATCTCGGACCGGGTACAGATAGTGATAATGATGTGGATCCGACTTCATATCGGTCCATGATCGGGTCACTCATGTATTTAACTGCTTCTCGACCTGATATAATTTTTGCTGTGTGTATTTGTGCCAGGTTTCAAGCTAACCCCAAGGAGATGCACATGAAAGTTGTGAAGCGGATTCTGCGATACCTGATGTCGAAACCGAAGCTGGGACTTTGGTATCATGCTGATGGAGATCTGGAATTGGAAGCTTACACGGATTCATACTATGGAGAGTGTAGCTTGAACAGAAAGTCAACAACAGGTTGTTTTCAGTTCCTTGGAGAGAGACTGGTGTCCTGACAATGCAAGAAACAGACTTCGGTAGTCGTATCAACGTGCGAGGCCGAGTATGTAGCTGCTAGTAGTTGTTGTTCACAGGTTCTGTGGATTCAACAACAATTGAGGGATTACGGTTTGACTTATACTCATACTCCCATTAGGATAGACAATCAATCCACAATTACCATAAACTATAATCCGGTAAAGCACATAAGACTAAGCATATAGATATAACAAATCATTTTATTCATGACTGTGCTGAGAAAAACTTAATAAAATTGGTTAAAGTATCAACGGAAGACAACTTTGCGGATCTGTTCACAAAAACATTTGATAGATCACGCCTTGAGTTGTTAGTCCACTAAACGGAATGTGTAATCCAGAGTAACCTGACCTTAGTAGATGTTCTTTCTTTTTAAATAGTTTTAAGTTATTAGTTTATCTTATTAGTTCTTTACTTATAAAAAAAGAAAAAAAAAACTTTTAAAGGCGGTCAGTGAGCTACAACAACATAATGCCCAGTTAGATCAACATAATGCAAAATTAGATAAAACTGTAGTGGCTCAACAACAATAGATCGCTACACTACAGGCCCTACTGGAGCAGATTTTGAAGGATCGTGCTAGCAGATCTTTCAAAATAGACTGCTTAGCAAGCAACAGTTCAGGGAGAGTCTGGTTCGTCGTCTGGGGTTGAGAAGGATAAAGGCAAGGCTCCTGAGGCTACAAATGTAAATAAAGAAGAGTTAATTGGAGCCTTGCTGGACCTAGATGAAGATGAGATTCAGTTTGAGTTTGAAGACTATATAGATCAGGAAGAGCTTGAAGAAGGTGAATTCATTCCTGATAATGTAGCTGACAGGAAATCAGATGATGAGATAGTCATGGATGAAAAGATGAGGTTGATGAGTTGGTGATAAGTAACAGCCAATCACAGAAGAGTATGTAAACGAGGACCAGAGTCCGATAGACATGGAAATGCTTAAATCTGCTATAAATGAAGAATCAAATACTGAAAGATTGGATAGGGAGCTTACAAAGGAAGAGAAAAGAAAGTTATGGTTTACGGCAGAAGTGAAGAAAAAGGACTTGGCTATGAAAGAGAAGATGAAGATGCCAAGTCCAGGGAAATTGTCTGGGAGTATACTTAGCTGGTTCTTTGATAGAGAACTGCAGCTCTTCATTCTAAAGAGAAAGGACGGGCTTCAATATCTCAGAGAAAGGCTAAGGGACTTCAACTCTCTGCCAACGTGTGAAATCAAAGCCTTGGCATGGAAAGAGCTAGTAAACATCGGAGACAACCCTTACGCAGAAGTTATAGCAAAAATCATTCGAAGGGAGGGTCGGTATAGGACGTTTGAACGACTGAATCCAAGGAGAGGCAAGCGGGTCATGGACGACATAAGAATAGATCCATTAACAGGAAGGCCTTGGATGAAGATACACTACAAGCCGGTCAGATGTCTGAAGAGGGTTCCATTGAAACCGATGCCACAAGATGTTCTGAGTGACCTTATGTGGTGGTATGTGGACAGCGAGACTGGAGAGGCAGTAATGGAAAACAAAGAAGAAAAGGTGATTTTGACAGTCTACGATGCCTTGCACCTTGTCAACCTATCAAAGGATGACATGCACAAACTTCATGATCAGGGAATTTCTTTTAATGAGAATTGGAGATCTGAAGGCAGGAAATATCATAAAGTTTTCAAGGTTTGTGTTGAACAGGGACTACATGCAGGTAGCAGTTTGAATAACTCTAGTTCTATAGAGTAATGAATATCTACTAGAAGATATCGCCAAGGGGGAGTCTATTGGTACAACCTGTGTGACGATAGCAGTCTAGATATGTAATAGATAGTCATATGTAAAAGATAGGGCTTTATTAATACAAGTCATGTGTGTTTGTTCATGATTGCGTAAGATGTTTACATTTGCATGTTAAGTTCTTGAGGTAATGAACTTGTGAGAATAAGTTCCTAAGGGCGCAGGCCACGAACTTAAGTCACACAAGTTCGTAGGAACTTAGCTCACCTGTGTTCGTATCTGCATGGGCTTGAACTTGTAAGTTCGTGGGCTTGGGCCTTGCACGAACTTATGATTTATATTATGAACTTATTTAGTTATTTTCACAGACTTTTGGAGAGCAACGACTTCAGTGTTTCTCAGAGTGCACGGGCGAACTAGAAAGCGTTTATCAGAGAGTCTTGGAGTGATACATCGTGTGGGGTCGGTATCATATCGGCTGGCAGTTTGTTTGGCTCCGTGTTCCGCGCGTGATCGATCTGTTAAGCATCTAATGAGGATTCCGCACTCGTTGGACGACGTCGTGCCTTGATTCGATCCGTAGACGTGGTGACCTTACACCCAAATCACCACAATCATCAACTTCAGATTTGTACCACAAAGGGTTGTTGAAGTAGTGGTCTATGAAAAAGTTCACTTGATCTTTGGTGAGCTAAGAACTAGGTCCGGCAGGTGCTTTCCCTTTATCTTTTCCTGTAAAAAGGTTGGACAACAACTATAAGCAATGCTTAGTGAGAATATAGATTTATCATATTACATGTATTACAACAAGCGGAAAGTGGGTAACTAGCGTGATATAACTTGACTGCTGCTACAGCCACAGAAGATTGAGACATAGTATATAAGAACAGGATGATGTCCAGGCCATGCTCACACTTTTAGCGGAAGCTATCCACTTAATACTGGGCTAGCTACCAGTAAACATCGTGGGGGGAGCATCGGAGTAATCAATACCAAGTTCAATAAAACTGGTGACATAGCAAGGTCTAGAACAATAGACCGACAAGGCTAAACATGCTAAGCTAAATCAATACATCAAAGATACAAGCAATGATGAAAGCATAATCAAACAAAGTCATGATAGCAATATCAACTTATAACAATAACTGAATTGAACTGTAAGTACAATGTATGCAGAATGATAAGTCAAATAGTCATCATGATCCACAGGGCATCACTGAATCATGGAGAGCACATGTCATAATCCAGCTGAGCATATATGAATGCCAAAGCAAACTATCAACAACAATATGTCTCAACGAGAATCAAGCATGTAAAACTGAATATCTATAATTCACAGTTTACTGAATTAATCTGAGTTGTTGAGTTTATCAAGCAGATTTCTCCACCACCTGAGTTATCTCAAGATTTAATCTTTGACTTTCTGGACTTTGGATTGACTTTTCAAACTTTGACCCACTTTCAATAACTGTAAACTTTATTACTTTGTTCAGAATTTATCTGAACCTGTCCAGAATTTTATCATTGCAAGAACATTAGCTTTTATACTTTAATTAACTTGATTCTGATAACACATAAGCTTTTATGACCTTTTTCATGGATATGTGTGACTTTTATTAAGTCATTTAAACTTTTTCTTTGCACATTTGAATTTCTCATAAGACATATAAGAACATTACTTGATATATACATATATATATATATATATATATATATATATATATATATATATATATATATATATATATATATATATATATATATATATATATATATATATATATATATATATATATATATATATGTTAGGCACAAAAGGGCCTCAGTCAAACCTGCTCTACATCTTAGGGGGAGATTTTTAATCAAACCTGTTTGATGTACTTGAAGGTATAATTTAAGGTCTGTTAATGTCTTATTGAAACCTGAAAAGTAATTTGCAATATCAACCAAAGCTGTTTACCATGTTGCATTCGTTGCAACAAAGGCAGTTTGTCCAAGCTGTTCTGTCTGCTGAATAGGTTGGACATAAACCGTCAACGCTGCTCTATTCTGTTGAGCAGCTTGGACAGTTTACAAGTGTTCTGTTCTTTGTGAACAGAACATGTTCTTTGTGAACAGGTTAAACACCTTATGGAATATGTTTCCAAGTCCCCATGTATTGTTTTTGGCTACAAGATCAGTTTACAAGTCGAAGACAAAGTGGAAAACAGAACTGCACAGTCTGCCCACGCTTTCTGTTACATGAAGACAAACGGATATCTGAAAAGGATGACAGACATTTTCTTATATCAAAATGGCCTTAGCAAAAGAAGAAAGATGCAAAGTTGACATTCCTCTTTTGGTTAAAGCCTTATGCAACAGTGACAAAAAGGAAAAGACAAAGATTCCGCCATTTGAAGGCAAATATGCTTTATCAGAACGTGCAGAAAGGTGTCTTGTCTTTTTGGAAAGACTTTCCACTATCTCATTTGTCCAATGAAGAAGCTTCACTGAGATTCTCCTTTTGAGTATAAAAGGAAGCTTCTAAGTGTTAGTACATCCTGTGTGACGATAGCAGTCTAAGTTTTGATAGCATTTTGTGTAAGTCAAGTTACTTGGTATTGAATATTGACGAGTGTTTGATATATGTGATTATGTGTGTTTGATATTGGTTGTTTGTATGTTTGAACTTGGTGTAATGTATTACAATAAGTTCAAACATAAAGTTCAAAGATAAATTCAAACATAAGTTAAAACATAAGTTTGATGGTTGAAGTTCGAATTTAAGGTAAATTCGAATTGGTCACTGAGGACAAATTCGAATGGGCCTTGGGCCTGATTCGAATTTGTCCTAGACAAACTCGAATCTGTCAGTATAATTAAGGGTTAATTCGATTAATTATTAGACTTTTGTAGACGTTTATCAGAGCGATTAGCAAAGGCGATCTCGAACTTGCAAGTTTCCAGAGAGTTGTTTCGGAGAGAATCATCATGTAGGGGCGTTCTAAGTCGTTCGTCTATCACCGTAGTAGTCTCCGTGTTTCCGTGTGTGTGATCTTACCGTCAAGCCGCTAACGAGGATTCCGCACTCGTTGGAAGGTGTCGCGTCGAGATAGTTCCGTAGAGTCAAGACCTTACACTAAGGATTGTGAGATATCCAAGAGTGTGAAATCAGATCGTGCATTAAAGTGTGTTTTTCATGTATGCAAGTCTGCTTGAATATAACAGTACGTGTGTCTAAGTTGTTCTTATTCAAGCTGTCCATCTGAGTCTTGTAAAAACAGTGAGTGCATCTAAGTGAGTGTAGTCATTTTATCTAGTCTGAGTGTGTCTTAGATTAGTTGAACAACTGTTGTATCTGTCATCTCAGCTTGAACCTTTCCGCAGTTCAGGCTTGTTTGTAGTTGACACTTGTTAATAATATACACAACCATTGAGAAAAGATTCTTAAGTTTTAAATAGCTGTATTCACCACCCCCCCCCCTCTACAGCTTAGAACTATACACTTGGGAAACCTTTTGGGACCTACAACTGGTATCAGAGCTGATAGAGTGTGTGTCAACTATAGATCTCTCATTCTCCCTACTTTCCCATGGACAACAGTGCTGCTAGTTCCTCCTCTTACTATGAGAATGGGTCAATGGCAAAACCCCCCAAGTTCAGTCATCAAAACTTCTCTGGTTGGAAGTGCAGAATGATGCTCTATTTAGAGAATCTGGATGTACAACTACCAGAGATAGTAATGGAAGGTCCCTATGTGCCAACTTCTGTTACTACCATTACTCCTGTTGTTGAAGGAGCTGCCCCTGAAATCAGAACCTTTGAGAAGGCCAAAGGTCAATGGTCTGATTAAGACAAAAGACTGGTTGCTCTAGATGCAAAAGCCAGAAAAAACCTGGTTATCTCTCTGCCTGATGATGTGTTCAAACAGGTTGAGAAGATGAAGACTGCAAAGGAGATGTGGGATACTTTGTGTACCGTCTATGATGGTCCCACAATCACACTGGACAACAGGATTAACAATCTTGTTAGACAGTATGAACTCTTCTTTGCAAAACCAAAGGAGTCACTCACAGAAACCTACACCAGGTTTACTGCTCTTGTTAATGATCTCAAAGCTGTTGGGATCACAAAGGACAGCCTGACTCTGGTGAACAAGTTCTTGGACATCTTGCCTGAAGAATGGAACTACTTTTCTACCATCTTGAGAAATTCAGGTACCATCAAAGGTATGGATCTTGTAAACTTATATGGATCCTTACTAAATGATGAGCAGTCAAGGCAGCAGAAGAGAAATGCCTTGGAAATGTCCAAGAGAGGGGCTGCCTTAGTGGCCAGCGTGAGACAACCTGTTGGGCAGGTATGTGATGTGTTCACACAACTTGATCAACAGGCTGATGATGAAAGAGAGGAAATGTCTGATGAGGAAGACAGTGCAGATCTTGCTGAACTTGATGATGAGCAAATGATTGCAATGCTTGTCAAAAGGTTCAACAAGAAAAGGTTTGGAAGAAATATGCTGCAGGGGAACTCAAATGCTGTCAAAAAGAAGGCATTTGATAAATCTAATGTTGATTGCTTCAAATGTGGCAAGACTGGCCATATAGCTGATGACTGTGTGTCAAAAGCTGTTGGACAGTCATCCAAACCTTACAAGACTAACAGGGACGATGGCTATAGGGTTAAGTACCTTATGGCCATGACTAAGCTGAAAAAGTTGGAAAACTCAGTGGCTTCCAACAAGCAAAAGGGGCTCATGGCTGACACATGCGACTGGGAGGAGTCTGATTCATCCTCAGATGAAGAAGACAACAACTGTCTGATGGCCAACACTGACATCCCATCAACCAGCAACTTCAAACAGTACTTGGCTGAAGCTGAAGCCTTCAGCAGCTTAGAGAATTGGAACCCCAAAATGATGTACAAGGTACAAAACTTTATGGCTTACAGTTCTGAAGAAAAAGTAAAAATGTTTGAATATATGCTTGTTGATTTAAAAGCTGCTGTTGAGAAACATAATGTTTTACTATCTGAAATCTCTAAGCTTAAAACTAAACTTGACACAAAATCCAGTAAACTGGATAGCTTCCATAAGTTGGAAACTGAGCTTGATGAATTAAAACACATCAACTTCATTTTACTGGAAGAAAAGAGAGAGACAGATGTAAAACATGCAAAGCTTCAAAAGATAGTTGACTCTTGGTGCCAATCTGCACAAAAAGTCAGCCATTGTATCAGTCAACAGATCCCTGAACAAATCCAAGCCTATCTTGGAGGGGATCTTAACAAAGCAACTTCTATTGTTGAGATTAATAATCTGAAAGATGACTTATCCACTCTTGGTGAGCTTCCCAGCACTTTCATCTAGAAAGTAAATGGAAAGCTTGTCTCAACAAACAGGTTTGTCAGGCCTCAAAATACTGACAGCTTGTGTGAAAAAGCCCCAAAAGCTGATGATGGAATGTGTTCTCCATCAAATCAGCCTGCTAAGTGCTCTGCTGATTCACACAAGCAAAAGAAAGGAAAACATGCTCAAACTGCAGCCATGGAGACTAAACCTGTTGACAAAACAGGCATTGGGTCCAAAGCTGATGGTAAGAGACATGTTAATCCTTTGATGCTAAACATTTTGAAAATATGTTTTCAAAAGGTAAGCAGCCTGCATTCAACAGGGGTAAGTCTCATGTTGAAAGCAAATCTGCTATGATTTTAAATAAGTTTTCAAATCATAGTGGAAAACTGGTTATAAATGAAAATAAGTCTTTCAAAACCAGAAGCAGCGATTATGCTGATAGGCAGCATCAATCACATCTCAGTAAGGGCAAAGGCAAAGCCATTGCTCAGCCTGAGAAATCTGGGAATAAGTTTCCCAAACCTGTGGAAGGTCAAAAACCAATCAAGCTGTTGATATTGTGCCTTCCACCCAAGCTGTTGATTCATCGGAAAATAGTAATAAGTTTGCTAAACCTGCTGATAAAATCAATAGAAATAATTCAGAATGTGTTTCTGAAAGTTCTTCTTCCAAAAAGGCTAAAAAGAGAAAATGCTATAAATGTGGGAAGAAGACACACATGGCCAAAGACTGTCCTGAAACTGAGGACATGAGGCCTGTTGACTCTGCTAGTTTCATCATTGCTAAAACAAGCAGTGTTGGAAGTAACTTAGTCAATGAGAGTGGTATCCAAACTGATACCATTCAAATAGGAAATATTAGTGTGGATATCACTAGCCCATCAACAAATGTTGATGAAGTAGGAGAACCCATCACTATGATGAGTTCCCTTAGAAGTAACTAATGTTTTCCTATGACACTTTGCAGGACAAACAACCATCTCAGGTTTGGTACTTGGACAGTGGCTGCTCATAGCACATGACAGGTTGCAAGGACCTGCTGAGTGATCTCAGGCCTGAAAAAGGGCCAAAAGTCACCTTTGGGGACAATGTACAGGGATCCACTGAGGGATATGGAACTCTTAAAGTTGGTGCTACAGTGTTCAAAAGGGTGGCCTATGTGGTTGGGCTAAAACATAATCTTGTTAGCATAAGTCAACTTTGTGATGCTGGCTACAAGGTTAACTTTGATGAGCACCTGGGTTACATATTGGATCCCCAAGGCAAAGTTGTGTTGTGTACTCAATGGAAGAAAGGTGTATATGTTGTGGACATGAAATCTGCTGATCCCACAACTGAAACCTGCTTTCTCACAAGAACCAATGCATATCTGAACTGGTTATGACACAAAAGGCTGTCACACCTGAACTTCAAGAATATCTGTAACAACCCGAACTTTAATTAATGAAAATTAGCGATAATAAACACGATTAGCATTAATTAACAAGTTTAAAATTAATTAATATGTTGAATATAATTTTAATGACATAAGAAGTTAATAAAAGTTTATTATGTTGATTTGAAAAGAAATAAAAATCAAGGGACCACAATAGTAAATTGTTCAAATCTTTGATGTTAAAACAAGGCTATGGATGTTGAAGAGTCTCATTTCAAGTGTCTGCTCAAAGTCTAAACACACACTAAGCACACACTAAATTAAGAAACGTATTTTCTCTAGAAATTTTGGTTGTCTCTCATCAAAAATCAAACAAGAAACTATAGAAAAGTGATCAAGACTTGCTAGAGGAACAACAATCCAACAACATATCAAGGTAAATTAAAGTTTTAATTTCATTTTTATGAGTATTGCATGGGTTCGATTTGTACAGAAAATTTAGGAACCCAAAATCAACTGCTTGTAGCATAAATTCATCAAAATAAGAATCAGATATTGTTCTAAACATCAAATTAATCACATGCATGTGCATATGTAGCATCTATGTAGGTATGTATGTTGAATTGGAATAAAAAATCATTCTTTAAAAACTTCTTTGTTTTCTGCTGGAATTTAAGAAAGAAAAACAGAATAGGAAAAAAAAAAGAAAGAAACAAAAAGTGCAGTGTGTGTTTGTGTGTTCTGCATGTATACGGTTTCGGTAACTGCAAATACCGAAACATATATATATGGATGCTGAAACCTACAATAGAACTACCGAGACCAAGATAGCAACTGAAACCATTTTGTCACTACCGAAACCATAAGGTTTCGGTAATCCCTTGTACCGAAATAAAACAGCACCATCAGTCTTTTGTTCTATTTTCTTTGTCATTTATATAAGTAAGGAATGTGTGTTTGTGTGTGTTGTTATTATAAAACAGAAACAACCCCCCTTTTAATCCCCTAAAGGTACCGAAACCATGCTGGAAAACACAGAAGTACCGAAACCTTATAAGGTTTGGTAATCACATATTACCGAAAACAGTCACAGCAACCTTTCCTTTTCTTGTGCTGTCAATTTCAGAGATATAATTCAGCATCAACAACCTTTAATTATGTATAAAACAGAAACAGAAATAAAGACAGCAATATATAAAGGAGCAGTCAACTCTTTCCTTTTTGTTCATAATTTCAGAATGTGCAGTGTACAAAAAGAGTAAAAGAAACATCCTTCTTTCCACATAAGTACATATAGCTGTAGTATATGTGTGTGTCGAATGAAAGAAACAGAAACAGCACCAGCAAATTAATATATATATATCCTATTTTGATTCTTTGTGTGTGTGCGCTTTGAAGAGAAACCGAAACCAATTGTCATGGTTTCGGTAAATCCAATACTGAAACAAAGAGAAACTGTAGTCCTTTTATACTATATTTAATCTAGGCACTTGTGAGTGATTAGGACAGTAAAGCAAGTTTAAACATAAATATGTATTTTAGAGTATGCATGTGCAATGTGAGTGAAAAAGGCACATAAGTGCAGCTACTTCTTTTCTTTATTTATCAACAACCAATTACTTTTCTTATTTTAAAGATAGTGAGTGTGTGTAGTATGTGTTTTGTGTAGTATGTGTTTTGTGTGCAGAGAAGGAAAACAGAAACTAACCAACACCCTTTTTAATTTAATTAAATGTGTGTGTGAACCCAAAATAGAATGTGTGTGGATATGATAGTAACTAATTGAATAAATAAAAAGGTCATTGTTGTGTGAATCCATATGTATTTCATCCATATAATTGAGTTAATAACAAACATGAACTAGTTAATATATATACACGTGTAAGCATTAATATAAGTGAGCATGATGTGGAAAATTTGTTATCGATTTACACAAATATAGGAGCATGTTTGAAGTATATTAAGTTTATATGTATAATTATTCGAAAGGATTTGAATTCATATGGATGTAAATGATAGCATTTCAATAAACATGTTGTTCATTTCCATGATCACCAAAGCAAAGTATAAAGGGATTATATGAATCAATCAATTGAATCTGTGGCTCTTATAAACATGTTATAAGTCATAAGTGCATAATTATTCATAATATGTCAATTGCATGTGTATGAAAGAGTGAACCTGCAAATAAAGCCAAAGAATGACCTAAAAAGGGTCACACATGTCCATGAAATGCATATAAAATCATAAAGTCATTAAATCATGGCAAGTTAAATAATAAGCTTAATTGCGATTTAACAAAGTCTGAAATAACATGATCAACTAATAAATGAATAAGTCAATACATAAGCTTCAAAATGTTCGTGAATTTAACAGAAATACACAATTATGTTGTGTAATGACATAAAAGCTTATGTAAATTGAATTGTCATGCAAATAACAGGTTCAGCTAAATCTGAACTATGTTATAAAGCTAAAGTCAATAAAGTCAAGCCAGAAAAGTCAAGTTGAAGCAATTAAAGCCAAGATCAGTCAATAAAGTCAAGCCAAGTCAAAGGCAGAGAAGCAAGTCAGAGCTAAAGTCTGTAAAGTCAAAAGCCAAATCCTGAGATAACTCAGGTGGTGGATGTAATCCGCTTGCGAAAGTCAAAGTCAACAGTCAAGCAATAAAACCAGTAACTGTGAGTTATAGATATAACTGTATACATGCTTGTCTTCCTGTGAGACATATTGTTGTTCTAGCTTACTTGAAAGTCTTATATGCTCAGCTAGAATGTGACCTGTGCACACCTTGGTACGGTGATGCCCTGTGGATCATGATGGCTTTTAATATATCATCATGTACACTTGTCTTTACAGTCTGAATTAGTCTTCGATATATTATTGCTGCTATCTTGATTCATTACTTCGAATGCTTTCAGTCAATTGTCTTGATATCAATGCTTTCATATGCTTCCGTATAATTCAAGTCAGAGAAAGTCCATGTCAGTCTATGATTAAGTCTACTCCGATGTTTGCCCATGTTGTCTTACTGGTAGCTAGCCCAGTATGTGGTTGGCCCCAACAATTAAAAGCGTGTGCATGGGATTAAATATCATCCGATCTTAAGTCCTATGTCTCACAATGTCTGGCTGATAGCGGTAGTCATGTCAAAATCGCGCTTAAAGTCAAAGTCAGAGATTAAAGTCAAAAGTCAAAAGTCAAGTCTCCGCTTAAAATTGTCATGGCATGTTAACTGTTAAATCTATAATCTCACTAAGCACCGCTTACAGTTGTTGTTGAATCTTTTTACAGGTTTAATCAAAGGAAAAGGTCCAGCTGACCCAAGTCTTTGGGATCTGCACGCTTGAATTTGAAGTCATTAGACCACTACTGAATCTGCAATTGGTATTGATTGAAGACATAATGGTGGTGGTTTGGGTAGATCAGTGTTATGTATTGTGATTATGTATTAGATTAGTGTCCTGGTGCTCTTTTGTAGTTTTGTTTTGAACTTATCGTTTGATAATCCTAATTTCTGTATTGACTTAATTCCGCACTTTATTAATCTATCTTAGTTTTGATTGATGCTGTATTGCTCCTTGGGACCTAGTCATTCAGGACTGCCCCGTAAGGGACGGTCTTGACAGGATGGTATCAGAGCAATAGTTTGAGTGAATCAAGTATTACGAAAGTAATACTTGGTCTCAAACTTAAGCAATACATAAGTGTCAATCATGCTAGGTGGCTTGAACTGAGATAGGACGTACAGACTATTAGGATGGGAAAAAGGGTACATAGTAATTAAGTGTATTAAACTGAAAGTCACTTATATTTTATTTTTCAGTAAGGATGTCTGGATAAGGAGGAATTCCTGATAATGTCACGCCTCAGCAACTGTTTGAGATGATACAACAACTGTTAGCACAACAAAATGAACAACAAGTCAAACTAATTCAAGAACAGTTTCAGGCTCGTGATGAGGCTGAAGCAAAGCGTAAGGCTGATAAAAAGAACAAAAGAAAGGATAAGCAAATCCATAATGATAAGTCTGATTCTGATAACTCCAATGAAAATGTCCACACTGAAAAACCAAAAGGCTGCCGATTCAAAGACTTTAAGTCTAGTGGTGCCTTGACATTTGAGGGTACTGTAGACCCTATCCAGGCATTGGACTGGATTTGTCACACAGAAGAGATTTTCAGTATCTCTGAGTGTTTAGATTCACAAAGGGTCAAGTTCGCTACTGCCTTATTTGTCGGAGCTGCCCGCGCATGGTGGAAGACACAGAGGAGTATTTACGGAGAGGACGTCATCCAAACACTTGAATGGGAGCAATTCCTCGACATCTTCAACGCTAAGTATTGTCCCGCAGATCAGCAAGATAGACTGGAAGTTCAATTGATGCAACTGACTCAAGGCGACAAGACGGTCGATGAATACGAGCACGAGTTCTCGCGATTGTGTGGCTATTCATCTTATCAAGTAGCCACAGAAGAAAGAAAAATGAATCGTTTTCGTAGAGGATTGAACCCAAAGTATCGTCAGCCGATGAGTGGTAACAAATACAAGACGTACTTGGAGATGGTGGAAGCAGCCAGACAAATTGAAAGCGAATATCGAGAGTATGGTGAACAACTAAGTGCAACTCAGATCAGTCCTACATGTCCTTCTCCACCAAAGAAACAACGGTTCAGTAGATTCTTCAAGACAAGAAAGAACTAGTCTGTTGAAACTAACCAATATAGCTCTCCTCAGAAGGCCAAGTCTTACGCGATTCAATCAGAACAACGAGTGTGCAAAAGGTGTAGGAAATCACATACTGGGTTATGTAATCCAATTGATGTGATATGTTATGTTTGCAACAAAATCGGTCATAGTAGCGAGGAATGCCCAACGAAGGGTCTTGGTTGTTCCACGTGTGGAAAACCGGGACACTTTAATTATCAATGTCCAATGAGAAGCAACAGTCAATCCCTGTCGTATGCCGGAGGTTCAACAATGAAGAGCACTGTTGCAACTCCATCAGCCAAAGCCCGTGCTTATCATATCACAGCCGAGGAGACAGAGGAAATGCCAAATGTGGCCATGAGTACGTTTGATAATTAAATACCTATCGTACATCATTTGGTTTTACTACAAACTGTTCAATTATCTCTACAACACTTTCATATCGATTAACCAAGTCACTTGACTAGCATTCAGCTACCCTTGATATTGAAACAGCCACAAATAAACATGATTTGCTCGTTAATTGCACAGTCTTCAATCTCGACCTCATTCCGATTCCATAGAAACATTTTTAAAAATAGGATCGCTAAGGAGATCAGGAGAAAGATTTTCTATTCTTGATTTAAATCGACTTGTGATTTCAAAACAAGTCATGAGTTCAACTGTACAGCTTTGTCATCGATAGTGAATATGCGGATGACATATAGGTTGTATCAGTTGATGCTATAACATAAATGCCTTTTCTGATAAGAAAATCTACCTATAAGCTATATAGATATCAGTGTTTGAATCATGTATGATTCAAAAGCTTTATGGAAACCTAAAATGACTCTTAAACACGAGCTTCTTCATAAAGCCTATTAATCTGAAAGATTACAGCGTGTCTCATAATGAGGCAGATGTAGAAGTTGTTGAGTCAATGAAATTAAATAAGAAGAATGATGTTTGAACCCCATTGTCAAGCATCCAATGTCAGCATGGATTGAAATCAAATATGTCAGAGGCACAAAGCTAGAGTCAAACGAGAAATAAAGAGAAATTCATAAGAATTAAGCGATTGGTCTTGAATGACCTATGAAAGTCAGCTATAAGTCTACACACATGTAAATATGGAATTCATATTCCATTGTCTTGTCAATAAAAGTCTTGGCTGAAGAAAATAAAGTAACCCTGGACTCAGGGATTACAAATAAAAAGTCATCACAAGTCATGATAATTGTCAGCGCAAACCAAAAAGTCTGTTAAGCGATTGATGACAATAACATCATCAATGAGTGAAAATGTTCAAAAATACAAATATGAGATTCAAAAAGCCACAACTGGCTCAAGAACAAAATAAAGAGATATAACCTGTCTTAATATAATACTAAATTGATATCCGAATTAAATGAAGTCATACGGAATCTCGAAGTGTGAGTCAATACAGAATAGTATAAACGATAAGAAGAAATCCTAAAATTCTTATATAGATTGCATAAGTCAACAGTTAAATTGTTGATATTGAGAAATTAGTAAATGTAATGGTTAGAAAAGCCAAAGAGGCAAATAAAATACAGATGGTGCTCATTCAATAACCACCAGATCGTTTATGTCAGATTATGGGAATTCA
This sequence comes from Centrapalus pauciflorus, assembly GCA_020465985.1. Taxonomy (NCBI): domain Eukaryota; kingdom Viridiplantae; phylum Streptophyta; class Magnoliopsida; order Asterales; family Asteraceae; genus Centrapalus; species Centrapalus pauciflorus. The sequence continues at coordinate 36,077 of JAANYP010006633.1, read as the reverse complement.
TAACTACTTTGTAATTCCTAAATTGCGTTTATCTGAACATAGACAACTTCGGGGACGAAGTTATGCGTGGTGGAGCCCATTCTGTAACAACCCGTACTTTAATTAATGACAATTAGCAATAATAAACACGATTAGCATTAATTAACAAGTTTAAAATTAATTAATATGTTGAATATAATTTTAATGACATAAGAAGTTAATAAAAGTTTATTATGTTGATTTGAAAAGAAATAAATATCAAGGGACCACAATAGTAAATTGTTCAAATCTTTGATGTTAAAACAAGGCTATGGATGTTGAAGAGTCTCATTTCAAGTGTCTGCTCAAAGTCTAAACACACACTAAGCACACACTAAATTAAGAAACGTATTTTCTCTAGAAATTTTGGTTGTCTCTCATCAAAAATCAAACAAGAAACTATAGAAAAGTGATCAAGACTTGCTAGAGGAACAACAATCCAACAACATATCAAGGTAAATTCAAGTTTTAATTTCATTTTTTTGAGTATTGCATGGGTTCGATTTGTACAGAAAATTTAGGAACCCAAAATCAACTGCTTGTAGCATAAATTCATCAAAATAAGAATCAGATATTGTTCTAAACATCAAATTAATCACATGCATGTGCATATGTAGCATCTATGTAGGTATGTATGTTGAATTGGAATAAAAAATCATTCTTTAAAAACTTCTTTGTTTTCTGCTGGAATTTAAGAAAGAAAAACAGAATAGGAAAAAAAAAGAAAGAAACAAAAAGTGCAGTGTGTGTTTGTGTGTTCTGCATGTATACGGTTTCGGTAACTGCAAATACCGAAACATATATATGGATGCTGAAACCTACAATAGAACTACCGAGACCAAGATAGCAACTGAAACCATTTTGACACTACCGAAACCATAAGGTTTCGGTAATCCCTTGTACCGAAATAAAACAGCACCATCAGTCTTTTGTTCTATTTTCTTTGTCATTTATATAAGTAAGGAATGTGCGTTTGTGTGTGTTGTTATTATAAAACAGAAACAACCCCCCTTTTAATCCCCTAAAGGTACCGAAACCATGCTGGAAAAGACAGCAGTACCGAAACTGATATCGTCTTATTTATTCATATATTTATTCAACAATATCATTCTTTTTATACGCTTAAATATATAAGTTTTGATGCTTAAAGTTTATTTACTTGCTTTTTTTTTATTTGCAGGAGTAATTGGGTACAAGATAAGAAAATAATATGATTATGTGGGCTTAAAGTGATAAATATGAGAGCATGCAAGCAGGTCCAAAGAAAGTCCAAGATTTGAGCCTCTCCAAATCCAGTACCCAACGGGCCCAAAATCCATATAATAATTTAGGGTTTTGGAGAGATTTAATTTTTTTAAATTTATATTTAAGAGAGCCGCATGAGGGAGGAGGACATTACAGATTATTATTTTGGTTCCTATTTGTTTTGGGGGTTGGCGGCACAGAGGAAAAAAAAGAACAACATTCAAGTTGGAGATTTTTATACTTATATTTTTTTCTTCTGTGGGTAGCGACAAGGCACAAAGAAAAGAAAAGAAACACCAATTAATTGTTTGGATTTGTTTTGTTTTTTTTTTCCCTACTAGTGGCGGCACAGAGGAAGAGGAACAACAATCAACATTTAATTTATTTTTGGTTTTTTTTTTCTCTACTGTGGGTGGCGCAAACAAGACACAACATCTATTTTGTTTATTTGCTTTATTGGTAAGTTCATGCGCAGAAGGGATAAGTAAGGTTTGTTTTTTTTTTAAATTTTTTTTTGAAGAGTAATGGTGTTTAGTTTTATTGTCATATATTATTGTTGGTTTTTAATTTTAATTATGGGCTAAGTTTATTGTATTTGTCATTGATGAACGAACTCTAGATTTAGGTTTAGTTTTTATTATTGATTGAGTTTTGTTTATGCCTAGTCGTGAACCTTGAATTATTTATTTTAATAATTATTGAGTAGTTTACTATTACATTGTGTCATGTTCTGAAATTATGACTTGCACGTGTAATTAGTTTTATCCTATCGTTTGCTTGTTCTGAAATTATGACGGTTGCATGCGGTTAGGGTAATCAATTATTCTGAAATTATGATAGTTGAAATTGCTTCTCTAATAACCCAGATAAAAGTTTGAGTTCAATTCACCAATAACGAAAGTTAGCGTGTTTTGAATAGATTAGGTTATAATCGGATTAGTAGGGTTGATGGTCTATGTTAGCTCGAAATTTCTTAAAAACTCTATCAATCAATTGCACTTTTAAACGAACCAAATCTAGGGAGAGTGATTCAATGATAAATACATTTTAGTTATTTGATTCTATTCTCATAGTTAGTTATTTCATAGTCGTTTTAAATTTTCGTTAGTTACTATTAATTGTCATTTTAGTTTGAGTAATTTTGTTTACTTTGCCGTGTCAACGGTATACAAAAATCTAAAAAACAAAACCCCCTTTTTACTCGTTTGCATTTTATCCATTTTATTTTTGCTAGAATAATTTTAGTTGGTATAAATTGCATTTTCCGTTCCCTGTGTAGACGATCCTGGTCTTACCAGTTTATTGCTATACGATCGGGTACACTTGCCCGAGAGTTTATCGGTCGATTTGGTCAGATTAGAGTTTATAAACTTAAGACTGATATTTCCATATCAAGTTTTTGGCGCCGTTGCCGGGGAACGGTTTCCAATTTTACTACTTAGAATTTTTCTAGCATTTTCTTTTTATTCTTAATTTTAATTTTAATTTTTTTTTTTAGTTTAGTTTTTAGTTTTATTTTACTCATTAAGTTTATTTTATTTTCTTTATAGGTTATTTGGTTTTCTTAGATTTATTTTATTTTATTTTGTTTAGTTAGTTCTATAATTCTACTTTTTCTTAGTTTAGTTAGTGCATGACCCGTAGATCATCGTCTCAACTCTTAGAACCATTTCAAGAGCCTGAATGAGAATTCCACCGTCGACTACGACTTCGTCAACCACCAACAATCACGGAAGATCCTCACTTGGAGTCTGAATCCGAGGAGGAACCAATGGCTAATGAAGATGATACCCCAATGTGGACAGCCCGCGAGAGTGCACCACCAGCTCCACAGTCTGCTATCCGAGTCCCTGTTGCTGCTAATGAAGAAAGATTCGAAATCAAAGGGCAGTTCGTCAGCATGGCTCGGGAATCGAATTTTGATGGGAGGTTAAAGCATGATCCTAACCGACACATTCAATCGTTCCTCTCCATCTGTGACTTATTCAGAGCTAATTCCGATGCCGCGAGACTTAGAGTTTTCCCGTTCACCCTTATTGGGGAAGCTCAAGAGTGGTTAGAATCTTTAGAGCCAGACTCTATCACGACCTGGGAAGACATGAACAACTTGTTCATTAACCATTTTTTCCCTCCGGCTAAGGAAGAAAGAATGATAGCTGAAATTTCAAACTTTTCCCAGAAAGTTGGGGAATCTTTTGTTGATTCATGGACACGATTCAAGAAGATGTTACGCGAATGTCCAAATCACGAGCTTAATAAGAGAAAGCAGGTCGAGACTTTCTACAGGGGTATGGATGAAGAGATTAAAGAGCGGATCGACTCAGCATGCGGCGGTATCTTTCAATATAAGACTCCGAGGGAAGCCTTTAAGCTTTTAGAAGACATATCTTTAGTTAAGCAGGGATGGAGTGTCGAGAAGAAATCAGGCAGAAAGACGATAGCTGCAATAGAGGATGACGGGGGTAGTGATACTGTAGCATCGCTTGCTAACAGTCATAAGTCATTGGAGCGTAAAGTTGATAAGCTGATCCAAAGTATTCACGCTATGCAGGTAGGGTGTGAAACTTGTGGAGGATCTCACCTGACGAAAGACTGCGAGGATCGGCCGATGATCCATACACAGAGCGTTAACTTCATGAACCAGAGGCCGGGAAATAACTACCAGGGGAATAATTCAAACTACCAGGGGAATAATTCAAATTACCAGGGAAACAACCGAGGAAATTTCCAAAGACAGAACCCACCGGGGTTCTATCGGTTTAACCAGGGAAACACCAACTCGAATCCCCAGCCACCAGTACAGATCACTCAGCCAGCAGCGGGAACAAGCAGCAACATAGAAGATATATTGAAGAGTTTCATGCTGATTGTGCAACAGAATCAAGCTAATAACGAGCAAGTTCAAAGGAATCAGCAAGCATCGATCCAGAATATTGAGCGCGACTTAGGTAGATTAGCTGAGGTAGTATCAGGACGTCAAAGTGGGTCACTACCAAGCAATACCCAAAAGAACCCCAACGTGAATCAGAATCACAATGAGCATGTTAAGGCGATTACCACTCGCTCAGGTAAGGTAGTCGGAGTTATGGATACATCACATTCTGACAACTCTGTTATTGTGCAGGATTGGACTTCAGATGACGAGGATAACACGAAGAGATCAAGCCGAACAGAAACACCTATAGCTGATTCCGTGGAGAAGGAGACGCCACCACCAGTCGCTAAGTCATCAAAGCCAAAGCCAGCGCCTCTGAGGGATTACCAGCCAAAAATCCCTTATCCTAATCGTCTACGGAAAGAGCGCATGAAAGAGCAGTATGGTAAGGTTGTTGACTTATTGAAGCAAATTAGGATTAATGTGCCTCTTGTTGATGTCATTGCAGGTATGCCTAACTATGGGAAGTTTCTGAAGGATCTAGTGTCGAATAGGAAGAAGTTGGAGGACGCGACCACATTGCCACTCGGTGAGCAGTGTTCAGCCATTCTACAGACGAAGGACATGCCTCCTAAGCTTGGAGATCCAGGGAGTTTCATTATCCCTTGCTTTCTTGGTTCTGATACTGTATGTAATGCATTAGCTGATCTAGGTGCTAGCATTAATCTCATGCCACTCACCTTATACTCTAAGCTAGATTAGGTGAACTTAAGCAGACCAGGATGTGCCTTCAGCTTGCAGACCGTAGCTTTAAATATCCTTTAGGCATAGCGGAGAATGTCCCAGTTAAGGTAGATAGGTTTGTCTTTCCTGCTGACTTTGTCATCCTAGAAATGAAAGAAGATAGCCAGATTCCACTCATTCTAGGACGACCATTCCTTAACACTGCTGACGCCATAGTTCACGTATCTAAGAGACAACTCAATCTAGGTATTGCTGATGACAGAGTCACATTCTCCATCGATAAGGCAATGACACATGCACACACGGCCGATGATTCATGTTTCTCTATTGATGTTATAGACGATTGTCTGGATTCTGAGCTGGATCAGCTTCTGACCTTGATGAGTAATGAGGCGTGCACGATTGATCCTGATGTGGTAACGCGAAATCTCGAAGATCTCCTATGTGCAGACGCTGTTGACGCCCAAGAGACCGATGGAGAAGTCGAGCCACTCGCAGTTAACGAGAAGATCCGTATTAAGACATCTCTTGAAGAGCCACCTACTCTCGAGCTTAAACCCCTCCCCGATCATCTTGAGTATGTTTTCTTACAGGGAGAATCTTCTCTCCCTGTCATCATTTCTTCTGCTCTCTCCCCTGATGAGAAAGACAGATTGATTCATCTTCTCAAAGCCCATAAGCGGGCAATCGCCTGGAAGACTGCTGACATTCCAGGGATCATTCCTTCCTACTACACACATAAGATTCTCATGGAGGATAACTATAAGTCATGTGTGTAGAGACAGAGGCGGCTGAACCCTAATATGACCGAAGTGATCAAGAAGGAGGTCATCAAACTCCTCGATGCTGGGATTATATACCCTATTTCTGACAGCCCATGGGTCAGCCCTGTTCAGGTGGTTCCTAAAAAGGGAGGCACCACTGTTGTTCGAAACGAGAAAGACGAACTCGTCCCTACTCGCGTGGTCACTGGATGGAGGGTATGCATAGATTATCGGAAACTTAATGATGCTACCCGAAAGGACCACTTTCCTCTTCCCTTCATTGACCAGATGTTAGAGAGACTAGCAGGGAACGAGTTCTACTGCTTCCTTGATGGTTTCTCTGGCTACTTCCAGATTCCTATCGACCCAAAGGATCAGGAGAAGACCACCTTCACCTGTCCTTTCGGGACTTTTGCTTACAGGCGGATGCCTTTTGGTCTCTGCAACGCTCCTGCCACTTTCCAGCGTTGTATGACAGCCATCTTCCATGACATGATCGAGGATTGCATGGAGGTTTTCATGGACGACTTTTCAGTATTCGGCAATTCCTTCGATTCATGTCTCTTGAATCTTGAGCGTATCCTGACTAGATGCGAGGAGTCTCACCTTGTGTTGAATTGGGAAAAATGCCACTTTATGGTTCGAGAAGGCATAGTTCTCGGCCATAAGATCTCAAGTGTGGGAATGGAGGTCGATAAATCGAAAGTTGACGTAATTTCCAAACTCCCTCCACCCACGAATGTCAAAGCGGTTCGTAGCTTTTTGGGTCATGCCGGGTTCTATAGGCGCTTTATCAAAGATTTTTCAAAGATCGCCCGGCCTCTCACCCAACTTCTCGAGAAAGACGTGCCATTCGTATTCTCATCCGAGTGTGTGAAGGCACATGATCTTCTGAAGCATCATCTGACACATGCGCCAATCATGATACCACCAGATTGGTCCTCTCCATTCGAACTCATGTGTGATGCTAGCGATTACGCGCTTGGAGCTGTCCTGGGCCAAAGAAAGAATAATCATTTTCAGCCTATCTACTATGCGAGTCGCGCTCTGACTGCGGCCCAGGGACATTACACTACCACCGAAAAAGAGCTTCTAGCGGTAGTTTTTGCATTCGATAAGTTTCGTCAGTACTTGGTACTCTCAAAGACCATAGTCTACACTGACCATTCTGCCCTCAAATATCTGTATGCCAAGCAAGATGCAAAGCCGAGACTAATTCGTTGGATTCTACTCTTACAGGAATTCGACATTGAGATCCTTCACAAAAAGGGGGCAGAAAACCTAGCTGCTGATCATCTTTCTCGACTCGAGAATCCAAATCTCGAGGAGCTTAATGAGTCCACCATCAAGGACACATTCCCTGATGAATTCTTACAGATGATCGAGTCCCGTGAGGACGATGACCCTTGGTTTGCTAGCATAGCAAACTACCTTGCAGCAGGTATCATAGAAAAATGGTTGACATACCAGCAGAAGCGAAAGCTTTTGAGTGATTCTAAGTTCTATCATTGGTATCCACCCTATCTCTTCCGTTTAGGTGCCGACTATGTTATGCGCCGTTGCGTGTCTGGTACTGATGCCAGACAAATTTTGAATGAATGTCACCAAGGACCGACCGGAGGACACTTTGGGCCAAACTACACTGCGAAAAATGTCTTAGACTGTGGTTACTATTGGCCCACTCTCTTCAAAGATGCTCATTCCATGGTCAAGACCTGTGATGCTTGTCAGCGTGCAGGTAATATCTCGAAAAGGGATGAGATGCCCCAACAAGGAATTCAAATTTGCGAGATCTTTGATGTATGGGGCATCGACTTCATGGGTCCTTTCCCGACATCCCGTAACAACAAATACATACTCGTGGCTGTAGATTATCTTTCGAAATGGGCTGAGGCATAAGCCCTCCCAACCAATGATGCACGAGTAGTTGTGAATTTCCTTAAAAGCCTATTCTCTCGATTCGGTTGTCCTAAGGCGCTGATTAGTGATCGCGGATCACATTTCTGTAATCAGCAGTTGGAAAAAGTCCTGAAACGTTATGGAGTGAATCACAGTTTCTCGACGCCATATCACCCGCAAACGAGTGGACAAGTCGAGAACACGAATAGAGGACTTAAATGTATTCTCGAGCGCACTATTGGATTCAACCCCAAATTGTGGTCCGACAAGCTTGATGACGCGTTGTGGGCATTCCGTACTGCCTACAAAACTCCTACTGGCACGACGCCGTTTCGAATGGTTTATGGCAAAGCATGCCATCTCCCTCTTGAAATCGAGCACAAGGCATTCTGGGCCTTGAAAAATGCAAATCTTGATTATCATGAGGCTGGAAAACACCGATTTCTCCAGTTGAACGAATTAGACGAGTTGAGACTCCAAGCCTATGATAACTCGCGATTATATAAGGAAAGATCAAAGGTGTTGCATGATAGTCGTCTGAAGACTGTCAAGGAGTTCAGACCAGGGGACAAAGTTCTATTATTCAAATCTCGTCTGAAACTCACTCCGGGTAAGCTGAAATCGCGCTGGACTGGTCATTATACAGTCATTAAAGCTTCCCAATATGGTTTCGTTGATCTCCAGTCTGACAGTGGTTCTTTTCGCGTTAACGGTCATCGTTTGAAGTTATACAATGAGGCAGAAGGACCCGAACAAGAGGAGGTCATGGACACCTTCCCCAAATAATTAATTTTAGGGGCGAGTCGAGCTCAGGACTCGAAAATAAACAAGGCGCTCTCGGGAGGCAGCCCGAATCTCTGTTTCTTTAAGTTTTATTTTAGTTATTTTCTCTTGCATTATCTTATTTTTATTTTATACTATTCGTGTGTTTAGTCTAATGTGTGTTGCTTCTGCTTTTACAGGTTTTATGCTTTTCTTTGTCATGTGTGTTTTCTCAGTTATCGATGCCTGCTGCGGTGATTTGACGTCTACCGCCACTGTCTCACGTTATTGCTGCTAACCCCAAGGGAGTATTGTTCCTTTACTCTCCCTATTCTTTCCATATATCTGTGCTTTATCTGTGATTGCATTGGGGACAATGCAAAATTTTAAGTGTGGGAAGGGGGTTAAATACTTTAACCATTGTTTGTCCTGTTAGTATATCATCTCTATGCACTTAATTTCTTTTATGTTAGCAAGTTCATACACTTCATTCGCATAGTGATGGTTAAGTAAGTGAGACTGTGTCTGTGAAAAGCGCTTGTCTTTAACATCATCGGTTAGCTTAGCTTTCATGTTGCAGTGTTTGTGGCTTTTTGCTGGTTTTTAACTATTTTCTTGATCACTATGAGCTCTAATTGCCTGGAAATTGCAAAAAGTCTTGCATGTTATGTTAACCCCTGGGATTATTGTCAGCGAGTCGGTATCCTGAGATACCATCTTAAATTACAAACAGCTGAATTCTGACAAAAGAGGTTGAGATTGATTTTCAAAAAAAAAAAAAAGAAAAAGAAAAAGAAACAAAAGTGATTAAGTAACTAAAAGTGGCCTTTGGTTCTTGAACGAGTAGACTTCGAGGGGTGTTCTACACCTGATCACCTAAAACCATCTGGTTTGGGATCGGTCAAGTAGAAAGTTCGTTACATGGGATCCATCGAAAGTCATAGGTTTCTTGAATCCAAAAAGAAAAAAAAAAGAAAAAAAAGAAAAAGAAAAGAAATCATCAATAAGCCTTGAGTCAGAAAAGTTTGAAGGGAAAAGTTTAATAAAACATGCAAGGATGAGTGATTTGTGGGTCAGATGAGTTTAGTCAAGTGATTTTTGAATTCTGTTGGAGTCAGTGAAAAGTTAGAGCGGATTGATACACAAACATGTGCATAAATCTAAGTTATCTTATGTTTGTTGAAGTTGAGTTATTTTTGCAGGCGTCCCTTTTAACTGTTTGAGCTTCGTATGCGTCTGAGTTGTGTATGCTTGTTTAATATGTTTCCTTTCAGATGATTTGCTTGAGGACAAGCAAAGTTTAAGTTTGGGAAGTTTTGATATTGTCTTATTTATTCATATATTTATTCAACAATATCATTCTTTTTATACGCTTAAATATATAAGTTTTGATGCTTAAAGTTTATTTACTTGCTTTTTTTTTATTTGCAGGAGTAATTGGGTACAAGATAAGAAAATAATATGATTATGTGGGCTTAAAGTGATAAATATGAGAGCATGCAAGCAGGTCCAAAGAAAGTCCAAGATTTGAGCCTCTCCAAGTCTAGTACCCAACGGGCCCAAAATCCATATAATAATTTAGGGTTTTGGAGAGATTTAATTTTTTTAAATTTATATTTAAGAGAGCCGCAGGAGGGAGGAGGACATTACAGATTATTATTTTGGTTCCTATTTGTTTTGGGGGTTGGCGGCACAGAGGAAGAAAAAAGAACAACATTCAAGTTGGAGATTTTTATACTTATATTTTTTTTGTTCTGTGGGTAGCGACAAGGCACAAAGAAAAGAAAAGAAACACCAATTAATTGTTTGGATTTGTTTTGTTTTTTTTTCCCTACTAGTGGCGGCACAGAGGAAGAGGAACAACAATCAACATTTAATTTATTTTTGGTTATTTTTTCTCTACTGTGGGTGGCGCAAACAAGACACAACATCTATTTTGTTTATTTGCTTTATTGGTGAGTTCATGCGCAGAAGGGATAAGTAAGGTTTTTTTTTTTAAATTTTTTTTTGAAGAGTAATGGTGTTTAGTTTTGTTGTCATATATTATTGTTGGTTTTTAATTTTAATTATGGGCTAAGTTTATTGTATTTGTCATTGATGAACGAACTCTAGAATTAGGTTTAGTTTTTATTATTGATTAAGTTTTGTTTATGCCTAGTCGTGAACCTTGAATTATTTATTTTAATAATTATTGAGTAGTTTACTATTACATTGTGTCATGTTCTGAAATTATGACTTGCACGTGTAATTAGTTTTATCCTATCGTTTGCTTGTTCTGAAATTATGACGGTTGCATGCGGTTAGGGTAATCAATTATTCTGAAATTATGATAGTTGAAATTGTTTCTCTAATAACCCAGATAAAAGTTTGAGTTCAATTCACCAATAACGAAAGTTAGCATGTTTTGAATAGATTAGGTTATAATCGGATTAGTAGGGTTGATGGTCTATGTTAGCTCGAAATTTCTTAAAAACTCTATCAATCAATTGCACTTTTAAACGAACCAAATCTAGGGAGAGTGATTCAATGATAAATACATTTTAGTTATTTGATTCTATTCTCATAGTTAGTTATTTCATAGTCGTTTTAAATTTTCGTTAGTTACTATTAATTGTCATTTTAGTTTGAGTAATTTTGTTTACTTTGCCATGTCAACGGTATCCAAAAATCTAAAAAACAAAACCCCCTTTTTACTCGTTTGCATTTTATCCATTTTATTTTTGCTAGAATAATTTTAGTTGGTATAAATTGCATTTTCCGTTCCCTGTGGAGACGATCCTGGTCTTACCAGTTTATTGCTATACGATCGGGTACACTTGCCCGAGAGTTTATCGGTCGATTTGGTCAGATTAGAGTTTATAAACTTAAGACTGATATTTCCGTATCAGAAACCTTATAAGGTTTGGTAATCATATATTACCGAAAACAGTCACAGCAACCTTTCCTTTTCTTGTGCTGTCAATTTCAGAGATATAATTCAGCATCAACAACCTTTAATTATGTATAATACAGAAACAGAAATAAATACAGCAATATATAAAGGAGCAGTCAACTCTTTCCTTTTTGTTCATAATTTCAGAATGTGCAGTGTACAAAAAGAGTAAAAGAAGCAGCCTTCTTTCCATATAAGTACATATAGCTGTAGTATATGTGTGTGTCGAATGAAAGAAACAGAAACAGCACCAGCAAATTAATATATATATATCCTATTTTGATTCTCTGTGTGTGTGCGCTTTGAAGAGAAACCGAAACCAATTGTCATGGTTTCGGTAAATCCAATACTGAAACAAAGAGAAACAGTAGTCCTTTTATACTATATTTAATCTAGGCACTTGTGAGTGATTAGGACAGTAAAGCAAGTTTAAACATAATTATGTATTTTAGAGTATGCATGTGCAATGTGAGTGAAAAAGGCACATAAGTGCAGCTACTTCTTTTCTTTATTTATCAACAACCAATTACTTTTCTTATTTTAAAGATAGTGAGTGTGTGTAGTATCTGTTTTGTGTAGTATGTGTTTTGTGTGCAGAGAAGGAAAACAGAAACTAACCAACACCCTTTTTAATTAAATGTGTGTGTGAACCCAAAATAGAATGTGTGTGGATATGATGGTAACTAATTGAATAAATAAAAAGGTCATTGTTGTGTGAATCCATATGTATTTCAGCCATATAATTGAGTTAATAACAAACATGAACTAGTTAATATATATACACGTGTAAGCATTAATATAAGTGAGCATGATGTGGAAAATTTGTTATCGATTTACACAAATATAGGAGCATGTTTGAAGTATATTAAGTTTATATGTATAATTATTCGAAAGGATTTGAATTCATATGGGTGTAAATGATAGCATTTCAATAAATATGTTGTTCATTTCCATGATCACCAAAGCAAAGTATAAAGGGATTATATGAATCAATCAATTGAATCTGTGGCTCTTATAAACATGTTATAAGTCATAAGTGCATAATTATTCATAATATGTCAATTGCATGTGTATGAAAGAGTGAACCTGCAAATAAAGCCAAAGAATGACCTAAAAAGGGTCACACATGTCCATAAAATGCATATAAAATCATAAAGTCATTAAATCATGGCAAGTTAAATAATAAGCTTAATTGCGATTTAACAAAGTCTGAAATAACATGATCAACTAATGAATGAATAAGTCAATACATAAGCTTCAGAATGTTCGTGAATTTAACAGAAATACACAACTATGTTGTGTAATGACATAAAAGCTTATGTAAATTGAATTGTCATGCAAATAACAGGTTCAGCTAAATCTGAACTATGTTATAAAGCTAAAGTCAATAAAGTCAAGCCAGAAAAGTCAAGTTGAAGCAATTAAAGCCAAGATCAGTCAATAAAGTCAAGCCAAGTCAAAGGCAGAGAAGCAAGTCAGAGCTAAAGTCTGTAAAGTCAAAAGCCAAATCCTGAGATAACTCAGGTGGTGGATGTAATCCGCTTGCGAAAGTCAAAGTCAACAGTCATGCAATAAAACCAGTAACTGTGAGTTATAGATATAACTGTATACATGCTTGTCTTCCTGTGAGACATATTGTTGTTCTAGCTTTACTTGAAAGTCTTATATGCTCAGCTAGAATGTGACCTGTGCACACCTTGGTACGGTGATGCCCTGTGGATCATGATAGCTTTTAATATATCATCATGTACACTTGTCTTTACAGTCTGAATTAGTCTTCGATATATTATTGCTGCTATCTTGATTCATTACTTCGAATGCTTTCAGTCAATTGTCTTGATATCAATGCTTTCATATGCTTCCGTATAATTCAAGTCTGAGAAAGTCCATGTCAGTCTATGATTAAGTCTACTCCAATGTTTGCCCATGTTGTCTTACTGGTAGCTAGCCCAGTATGTGGTTGGCCCCCACAATTAAAAGTGTGTGCATGGGATTAAATATCATCCGATCTTAAGTCCTATGTCTCACAATGTCTGGGTGATAGCGGCAGTCATGTCAAAATCGCGCTTAAAGTCAAAGTCAGAGATTAAAGTCAAAAGTCAAGTCTCCGCTTAAAATTGTCATGGCATGTTAACTGTTAAATCTATAATCTCACTAAGCACCGCTTACAGTTGTTGTTGAATCTTTTTACAGGTTTAATCAAAGGAAAAGGTCCAGCTGACCCAAGTCTTTAGGATCTGCACGCTTGAATTTGAAGTCATTAGACCACTACTGAATCTGCAATTGGTATTGATTGAAGACATAATGGTGGTGGTTTGGGTAGATCAGTGTTATGTATTGTGATTATGTATTAGATTAGTGTCCTGGTGCTCTTTTGTAGTTTTGTTTTGAACTTATCGTTTGATAATCCTAATTTTTGTAATGACTTAATTCCGCACTTTATTAATCTATCTTAGTTTTGATTGATGCTGTATTGCTCCTTGGGACCTAGTCATTCAGGACTGCCCCGTAAGGGACGGTCTTGACAATATCAACAAACTCTGTAAGAAAGAGTTGGTAACAGGTTTGCCTTCTATGACCTTTCTTAAGGATAGACTCTGCACCGCTTGTGAAAAAGGCAAGCAGAGAAAATCATCTTTTAAATCCAAGCATAATTTTTCTATTGATACTCCTCTCTTCTTAATCCACGTGGACTTGTTTGGACCAGTCAATGTCCCAAGTCTAGGAGGAAGAAGATACACTCTAGTAATAGTTGATGAGTTCTCCAGGTTTTCGTGGGTGATCTTCCTGAAGAGCAAAGGAGAGGCTGCTAGAGAGATCATTAGATTTATCAAGAAGATGGAAATGCAAAACTATGCTCAAGTAAAGCAGTTTAGAAGTGATCATGGTAGTGAATTCAGAAACAGTACTCTTGAGCACTTCTGTGAAGAAAGAGGGGTCTCACAAAACTTTTCAGCAGTAAGAACTCCACAACAAAATGGAGTTGCTGAAAGGAGAAATAGAACCCTCATTGAAGCTGCTAGAACCATGCTGTGTGCATTTGTTTACCTTCGTCATTCTGGGCTGAAGCTGTCAACACTTCCTACTTCACCCAAAACAGATCCTTAGTGGTGAAAAGGTTCAACAAGACTCCCTATGAGCTACTTAAATGGAGGAGGCCAAACATTAGCTACTTCCATGTGTTTGGATGTCCCTGCTTCATTCTGAATCAAAGGGACCAACTGGCAAAGTTTGAACCAAAAGCTGATGAAGGTGTGTTTGTTGGATATTCTGCTATCTCCAAAGCCCACAAAGTATACACCAACAAGAGAAAGGTGATAGATGAATCTATCAATGTCACCTATGAAGAGTCCAGGAATGCCTCCAACAAAGCTGTTCCTGAATCAGTTTCAGGAGAATTCAGCTTTGATGATCTCATGCATTTTAACAAGGAAGAGAAGGACTCAAAAGCTTCCAGTACATCCAGAGTGGAACCTGCTAACTATGATGGGCATGATGATGATTATGTTGATGCACCCTGTGTGAATAAGTGTGCTGACTTAATTACAACTTCATGTCCTGAACCACTCAATGCTGATTTTCCTGGATCCTCTGCTGATATGTTCAACAATGGAGAGTCATGCTCAAGATATCAGTGTGTCTGAAAATCTTGAGAGCTGTTCAACAGGACCTGTTGAAGATGCCAACAACTCAGGAGAATCCTCATTGAAGAATGATCCTAAGTGGATCAGGTGTCACCCAAATGATCAAATAATTGGTGACATCAACAAAGGGGTGCAAACAAGATGGGACAGCTTAGGGAACTTTTGTGTGTTCTCTAGCTTTGTGTCCCTAATGGAGCCAAAGAAAGTGGATGAAGTACTTAAGATGCCAATTGGATCACTGCCATGCAAGAGGAAATCAATCAGTTTGAGAGAAACAAGGTATGGAAGCTGGTCCTTGCTCATAAAGGTAAAACTATAATTGGCACCAAATGGGTTTACAGGAACAAGATGGATGAGCAAGGTCATGTCATTAGAAATAAGGCAAGACTAGTTGCTCAGGGCTACAGACAGGAGGAAGCCATTGACTATGATGAAACATTTGCTCCTGTGGCCAGGCTAGAGGCAATTCGTTTGTTTCTAGCCTACGCTGCTCATAAGAGCATGAAGTTATTTCAAATGGATGTCAAGAGTGCATTTTTGAATGGGACGCTGCAAGAGGAAGTTTATGTCAAGCAGCCTCCAGGTTTTGAAAATGAACATCATCCAGGTTTTGTCTATAAGTTGGACAAATCCCTCTATGGTCTAAAACAAGCCCCTAGAGCCTGGTATGACACTCTTACTGATTTCCTTATGAGCAATGGGTATTCTAGAGGTAAAGTGGATACCACACTGTTCATAAAGAAGGTGAAGTCTGATATTATGCTTGTTCAAATTTATGTGGATGACATAATATTTGGTTCTACTAATGAGCAGCTATGCAAGAATTTTTTACTACTCATGAAATCTAAGTATGAAATGAGTATGATGGGAGAACTAACTTTCTTTCTAGGATTACAGGTTAAAAAAACCTCAAATGGAATTTTTATAAATCAAAGAAAGTATACTTTAGATCTTTTGAAAAAGTTTAAATTTGATCAAAGTTCTCCTATCAAAACCCCAATGGCAACCAATGTAAAGTTGGATGCAGATGCCAGTGGAAAAGCTGTTTCAGTAACAGCTTACAGAGGCATGATTGGGAGCTTGCTGTATTTAACTGCTAGTGGACCTGATATTATGTTTGCTACTTGTCTATGTGCTAGGTTCCAAGCTGATCCAAAAGAATCACATCTAGCTACTATGAAAAGAATCTTCAGATACCTTAAGGGTACACCAGGTTTGGGTCTTTGGTATCCCAAAGACTCAAGCCTTGAGCTAACAGGTTATTCAGATTCTGATTGTGCAGGCTGCAGGCTAGACAGGAAAAGCACAACAGGTGGATGTCAACTCCTTGGTGGTAAGTTGATAAGTTGGTGTAGCAAGAAGCAGAACTCAGTTTCTACTTCTACTGCTGAAGCTGAGTACATTGCTGCTGGAAGCTGCTGTGGGCAGATTCTGTGGATGCAGCATCTGGTTGAATACTATGGACTTGTATATAGGAAAACTCCTATTCTGTGTGACAATACAAGTGCCATAGCTATCTCCAACAATCCAATGTTTCACTCCAGAACAAAGCATATAGAGGTCAGACATCACTTCATCAGGGATCACATTCAGAAAGGTAATGTGAAGGTAAGTTTTAATTCCACAGATGAACAGCTTGCAGACATTTTCACCAAACCTGTTGATGAAAACAGGTTTAATTATCTGGTAAGCAAGCTGGGCATGTTAAACAAAAGTGTCTAAGTGTCCAACATGTTCTAAGTCATTATATGTCTCACACTTCTCAAGTTTCGCAGAACAGCTTAGACAGAACATGCTATGCATGTTCTATACTTAGCCATTTTCGGCAAAACTTGAACAGCTTGAGCATATAACAGGTTTGACAATAACACCTTATATGTCAAGGCTGATCTGATGATCAAACCTCCACCCTGCTCACTCTCTAAATCTGTCATACAAGACATTGTCTTGTAACCTGATCAGCTATTGCACATAACCTGATCTTACATAGCTAAACAGGTTGAAGGAACAGCTTGAAGAGTGAACAACTTGTGATGACCCTGCTCATCACAGGTTTGACCATCAGCTTAGACCATCAGTTTTAATTACCTTTCCTCACAATTAAGTTACTTAATATTTGTTTTTATTTAACTTAATTATTGCGGATAATGTGTGTTTACGTGTGTTAGTGAATAAAAAGGGCTCAAGTGGTCTGACAACCGGTCTGACATGGACAACCATTCCGTTTTCCGTTAACGACCATTTCAAATCAACCGCCTAAATGTTTCTCTCTCATACCCACTCACATTCAAATCCTATAAATACCCCCTACTATTTCATCGTCGTCTTCCTCACTACCTCCATAACTTCCTAAGAACCCTAAACTTCAACTAAGTGTTCTGTGCTTCTACTACTTTCACTACTTCCCAAATGGCTCACCGATACAACCCCTTTCTTCCAGTATTTGTTGGTGCTGATGTTCAAAAACATGCATCTGTCACCACAATGCTAACCCTGAAACCTACCAACTACCTTGCAAACCTAACCATTCCCAAAAATTATAGTGGGAAAAGGCTATGAGGAAATGGTGGAGTTACTGAGAGTTCATCCCCTGAACTATGCCATGACTGCGAATCCTGATGTCCTGTACTAGGAAATGGTGTATGAGTTCTGGTACACATGTGCCTACAATCCAAATACCAAAGTCATCAGGGGCACAATCCTCAATGGGACTCAGACCATTGAGATCACCATTCGTCTGATCAGGGAAGCTCTTCGTCTCCCTGTGGCTGAAACATATGATCAGCCTCAGCCTGAAGATGAACAGATGAGGAATCTGATGCACTTCTGTGGTGTAGCAGAACCAAAGGTTGGAGCTATGCTGTTTAGGAAGGATTTGTCTCCAACCTACAATTTTCTATTTGCCTCTGTGGTGATGTGCTTCAGCAGTAAGGTTGGTTCCTTTGACCAACTAAGCCGTGAGGAGATTCCAATAGTCCTACAGCTTGTGGATGGGACTACAATCAACATGGCCAGATGGATTTTCATGCATTTGAGGAATCTAGTGCAGCAGGAGACACGTCCAGCTGCTGTTCGTTATCCCAGATTTCTGAGTCTCATTTTCAAGCACGTTTGTGGTGAGCATCTGTATAACTCTCAGCCTTTACTTCGTACTGCTGCATTTCCTGTTATAGGAAATAGAGTTTTCTACACTCCGGTTCTCCCAAATGAGCCTCCTCTATCCACTCCAATGAGGAGGCTGCTAGGATTGGTGGAAGGACCCTCTGCTGTGAGGGTGGATCCACAAGCTGCTCCCAAAGCAAAATCCAAATCCAGGGTCAAGTTTGTTAAGAGGACCCTGGAAATGACTGAAGTTGGGCCTGTCCACAAGAAGGCCAAAACAGCCAAGTCTAAGTCTGCACCCTCAGCCTCTTTGGCTAAGGGGGAGCAGGCTTCTCACCCTGGTTCATTTGTTGAACCTGAAGCCTCTGTGGCTGGTGCCTCTGTGGCACCTGAGACTATGGAACAGGCCAACCCACCTGTTTCTGACCCAGTCTCCAAACCAGTCCAATCTGAACCTCTCATCACCTCTCCACAATCACCCACCTCATCTCTCAGATCATACCAACGAAAATCACTTGCCAAAAAGAAACCAACAGCCAAAACCAGCCCCTCTGTTCCTCTCAACAGGGTTCAGTTGAAAAAGAAGCACACCCTGCTGCCTCTCCTATTTTGGGAGAAGCTTCAGCACATTTGGAGCTTGCTTCACTCCAAAAAGAGTCCACCCAGAGTCAGCCTAGACCCTCTGGTTCCTCCCAACAGGAACCATTTGTACATATGGAGACAGCCACATCAACTATTCCAGCCTCCCAACAGGCTGCGAATATTGAAAGACAGGAGTTCTCTCCACTCCATACTGAGTCCACACTGTCCCCACTTCATACTTCTTCACACCCTGAGTCTGCACGAGGTGCCCACACTGTTGGATTAGACCATCTAGTAGCTCAGTCTCCAATCTCTATTCCTCTTGATACATCTGTTGTACACCCAACAGTTATTGAAGGACAAATCACCCAAGCTGATGAACCACAGGGAACAGAACATCCCTTTGGTGAGGCTGCCCCTCATATGCAAACTCCATCAGCAGGCTCCACCACTGCTGATGTTGAATTGCAAATCTCATCTCCCAATGATGAGGTACCTTTAAACCAAGGTGCTGCAGAGGGAACCACCCCTGGCCTTAATGAAGGTGCTGCAACACATGCAGCATCTGAAAGGCTACCAACCTTTACCCCCTCTCCTGATGATGCAGCTACATCCACTGCTGAAGGACCTATCGACCCCTCCAAACTGGGCCACATTACTTTTGCCCAGGCTATGGAGCTTCTTTCCAAAGTACCTTCTCCTTCACATCCCCAAACACCAGCCTCATCATCTTCATCACCCTCCACCCAATCCAAACAGTCTACCCATACACCTCCATCCCCTAAAGATCTGCCTTTGAAGGATCAGCTTTCCTTGCTGACCAACAAAGTTGGCTCTTTAGAAACTTCCATGTCTTCTCTCCCCTCTCTAATTTCAGACTTTGTGTCTGAAAAGCTCAAAGGATTCTTTGATGTGTTTAAGAATTCCTTCCCATCCACGCAGCTTGCACTTACTGCACAGCTGTAAAGTGTCTCCACTTCCCTCTCCTCAATTCTTTCACACCTACAGGACTCTGTGTCCTCTATGACAGTCATATCCCAACAGTTGTCCACTCTCCTCACTACTTGCAATTCTACCCTTCCTGATACACTGGCCAGCCTAAACACTCTAATAGTCTCTCTATCAAATTCTGTGTCAGCAAACCTTGCTGATGTGCAGGACTTTCTTGAGTTACATATTGCACAGCTTCAAAGTCTGCTATTCACAGCTTCTGATAGAGAAAATATTCTTAAGCTGACCTCTCTTGCTGATTCACAATCCTCTTCTATTCAAACCTGTCTTTCCCAACTTGCAGAGGTGAAGGACAACCTGGCTTTCTTAGTGCATAGCCTGGTTGGTCCCAAACCTGCTGCCAAAACTGCTGTAAAGCCTGCTGAATTTGTTTCTTCAAGCAGACCAGTTGTTGAAGGTGCTGGTCCATCTCCTTCAAAGGGGGAGAAGTTGTCTGCCTCGAAGACTAAGTCTAAGGGGGAGAAAACCTCTTCTCCTAAGGAGAAATCGGCATCTACTAGTCAAACAGTAGGTGCATCTGTAACAGGTAGTGGTCCAGTTGAAGGTGCATCTCATCAACCTGAAGCTGCTCAGCCTACTCAGGCTGGATCTCCAAACCCTGCACAATCTAAGGGGGAGGAATTCATCCCTGAGGACAGGCCAAGCAGCAGAAGGAAGCACCTTATTCTGGAGGAAGAAGAAGAAGAAGATATTCCCGAATCTGTTACCACTACAACAGCTAAAGGAAAAGAAAAAAGCAGCTTTTGACCCTGATCGCCAAAAAGCAGCAGAGCTAAAGTTTGACAAAGCCAGGGCTAAAGAAATGGGCGTTCCTATTGAAAAATACTATGAGCTCAGAGATGAACAACTCAAAGCCCTGGAAATATTGAGAAAAGAAGAAGCCTCTGTCAAAGCTGCCATATCTCTTGCATTCAAAGAGGCAAGCAAAACCAAAATGTCTTCTTTGGACGTGCAGAGAAAACTGCTTGAAGCTGCTAGAGAATCAGCTGGTGAGAAGGAGGGTGAACAGGAAAAGGGTGCTCTGGTCTCTGTGACCAAACCAAAGCAAGCATCCTCTACAAGGGCCCAGTTCCACTTTGACAACTTGGCAAGGAAAAAGTTTCATGATGTTGCTGATAGAAGACTAGCCAAGGAAGCAATTGTCAAAGTTGTCCCCATATCAAGAAAAGGCAAACAGTGGAAACTGCAAATAACCAGAATGGGTGCAACAGGCCCAGAACTGGAAACTTATGACTACACTAATGTTGCACAAATGGGGTACAGGGAATGGTTTAGCTGGCAGTTGCCCTGAGCCAGTCTAAGTCTGAAACGGCTAAAGCTGATGGAGAGAGTGAAAGATCTTGGCCTGATCTCAAAAGAAGTAAGTGAGGGTGTCTCTGTGACTTACCCCAAGATAAAGGCCAAGAGGACCAGAAAGGATTCTGAGCTGGAGGAACTCCTCATCTTGATTGAACAAGGTGATTATGCTGTTGAAATCGAAGAAGTTGACTACAGCCTGCCCAGAGGAGTAGAGTTAGAAGAAGGCAAAGTGATTGAAGAACCTGAGTTGGGGGCATTTTTTGTAGATCCCCTGACACAGAAGAAGTGTTTTCAGAGAGCATCAGATCTATACAAGGTGGATCTGAAACAGCTTGCAGCCTTCAGACTTGCAAACTCCTTCAGGCAATCCAGCAAGTGGAGAGCAGCCATCTGGGACCAGCTCAGAGACTTTTAAGAGAGAGGAGAACTCAAGATCCCAAATTTATGTTTCTCAGAGTTGAAATTCAAGATCTGGAGGAAAGAAGGGGTGAACTTGAAAGAATGTTTGAAGAAGGACTGCCACCACCAATGCAGTGAAGTCCACCTACTATCTGAGTAGGTGAAGAATGGAAGCTGTCCATCTGTTGGACAGGCTTGCCATTATCTGCTCCCAACATCAACATTCCAAATTGTTGAACTCTTTTGTACATTAGTTGTACTTAATTACATCTGTTGTAACTTTTCTTTTTTACATTAGTTGTAATATACATTAGTACATTAGTTGTACTTCTGTAAAAACATATGTTGTTTATGTAATCAAAATCAGTATATAAACTGATCTTTTACTTTACTTAAATGTTGTAATTTCATTTCAGCAAGATGTATTGTAAAATGTATAGCGATTATTGATTAAATCAGCTCAGACTGATTATTGCAAATAGGGGGAGATTGTTAGGCACAAAAAGGCCTCAGTAAAACCTGCTCTACATCTTAGGGGGAGATTTT
Organism: Centrapalus pauciflorus; assembly: GCA_020465985.1. Classification (NCBI taxonomy): domain Eukaryota; kingdom Viridiplantae; phylum Streptophyta; class Magnoliopsida; order Asterales; family Asteraceae; genus Centrapalus; species Centrapalus pauciflorus. Next base: position 14,255 of record JAANYP010006633.1, on the reverse strand, counting down.
TAATTAAACCTGTTTGATGTACTTGAAGGTATAATTTAAAACCAGTTAATGCCTTATTGAAACCTGAAAAGTAATTTGCAATATCAACCAAAGTTGTTTACCATGTTGCATTCGTTGCAACAAATGCAGTTTGTCCAAGCTCTTCTGTCTGCTGAACAGGCTGGACATAAACTGTCTACGCTGCTCTATTCTGTTGAGCAGCTTGGACAGTTTACAAGTGTTCTGTTCTTTGTGAACAGAACCTGTTCTTTGTGAACAGGCTAAACACCTTATGGAATATGTTTCCAAGTCCTCATGTATTGTTTTTGGCTACAAGATCAGTTTACAAGTCGAAGACAAAGTGGAAAACAGAACTGCACAGCTTGCCCACGCTGTTCTGTTACATGAAGACAAACGGATATCTGAAAAGGATGACAGACCTTGTCTTATATCAAAATGGTCTTAGCAAAAGAAGAAATATGCAAAGTTGACATTCCTCTTTTAGTTAAAGCCTTATGCAACAGTGATAAAAAGGAAAAGACAAAGATTCTGCCATGTGAAGACAATTATGCTTTATCAGAACGTGCAGAAAGGTGTCTTGTCTTTTTGGAAAGACTTTCAACTATCTCATCTGTCCAATGAAGAAGCTTCACTGAGATTCTCCTTTTGAGTATAAAAGGAAGCTTCTAAGGATTGTGAGATATCCAAGATTGTTAAATCAGATCGTGCATTAAAGTGTGTTTTTCATGCATGTTGGGAAATATTCTAAGTATGTCAAGCTGTTAGTTAGATTTCTCAAACTGTTAGTAGAATTTCTGTGTAATTACAAAGTTCAAGCTGTTAGCTGAGAAAGTTCGAGCTGCTAGTTCAAAAGTTCAAGTTGCCAGTGTTCAAGCTCAAGCTGCTCAACAGATAGTCTTCAAGCTGCTCAACAGATCAATAAACAGAAAGTGCTGAAATTCAGAAAAAGATATATATTCGAAGATTCAAGCATATATACTACCAGAGAAATCAGAGTTTCTCAAGGAAACAAATCAGAAGGCATTATATATACATAGAATAGGTTTTTCTATTGTAAGTCTACACGTACAAGTTTGATTCAGTTGTAATTGCTTTTCTGATTAAGTTTTTCATAAGCCTCTAAGGTTGTAAAACCCTAAGAACAATCTGTGTTCTTCATCTAATCAAACAGATTAGAGGTGATTGTAATCATTAAGTTTGGCAATACAAAAGATTTTGATTGTTGATTATATTTATGTGTTATTTTGTTTTGAAAGCTTTTCTTAAAACAGTTAAGTGTTATTCCGCAAACTTCTTAATTGGATTTTGATTCAATACAAGGTTATTGGTTTTATACTCTGATTTATTCAAACCAGTTAATCTTAGGTAGTGATTTTGATCTTGACAAGTGGTATCAAAGCCAGGTTTTTCTTTGTTTTCTAAGTTAGAAGCTTTCTTTTAAAATTTTAATTTTCTGCAATGGAATTTGATAACAGCAGTAGTGGATCTGGGCAAGGACTCAAAGTGCCTATGCTCAAACCCACTGAGTTCGAGATGTGGAAACTCAGGATTCAATAGCACATTCAATTTATTGATTATGCCATATGGGAAGCTGTTGAATTTCCTCTTGTAGTTGATCCTGAACTTGATGCTGAGGGCAAACCCATAAAAACACCTCCAAAAACTGAACTTGAAAGAAAGGCTAGAATGAATGAAGTGAAAGCTCTTACACTTTTACAGATAGCCATTCCTAATGCTTATCAATATCAGTTTAGAAAGTTTTATACTGCTCATTCTCTTTGGATTGCTTTAGAGAAAAGATTTGTTGGCAATGCTAGCACCAAAAGAAATCAAAAAGATCTTCTGAAACAGCAATATGAAAACTTTTCTGGTGGCACGAATGAAAACCTTACTCAAATCTTTGACAGGTTTAATAAACTTATATGTGAATTGGAGAGTGCCAAAGTTAGCTTGGATCAAGATGAAGTAAACAGAAAATTCCTTAGATCTCTTGGTGAAGAGTGGACAGTCTATGCTGCCCAATGGAGAACAAAAGATACTCTTGATGAAATAGAGTTGGATGACCTTTACAACAGTCTGAGAGTGTTTGAAACTGAGATTGAAAATAAAAAGAAATCATTTTCTTATAATCATAACACTGCTCTGCTGTCATCAGCATTAACTGATAAATCTAACTGTTGTGATTCCTTTTCAGGTGTTGATGGTAATTCTACTGAAGTTCATTATGAAACTTTTGTTGCCAATGATGGACTGTTTGCTCTAAATGCTGAAGATTTAGAACAAATCCATCCAGATGATCTAGAAGAGATGGACTTGAAATGGAAGCATGCAATGTTGACTATGAGGGCTAAAAGGTTTCTGAAAAGAACTGGCAGATCCAACTTTCAAGCCAGACCAGAAGGCAAATCAGCATTTGATAAATCCAAAGTTGAATGCTTTAAATGTCACAAGCTTGGTCACTTTGCCAGAGAATGCAAATCCCAAGGTCAACAGCCACCAAGACCCCAGCAAACTAATCAAGCTTCATCATCAGAATCACTTGCTTCTCAAGAAGACAATGTGTTTGACTAGAGTGATCAGACAGAGGAGAAGTTTCAAAATCAAGCTCTCATGGAAGAAACATCTAATGTCACTTCCACTGAACTACCATCTGAGGTAAATGCTAAACTTTGCTCTCAAACATGCAAAAATATGGTTAAAAAGTACAGAGATCATAATGAGAGCATGTGCAAAACTCTAGCTAAAATGGAAGAAAGGAGATATGAGTACATGCAGGCCATAGAAGATCTTGAAAAACAGATCAATGACTATAAAGATAATGAGATTCAAATGGGACATGATAGAACATATCATGAGTGGGAGAAAAAGGAGCTGAATAAGAAAATAGAGTCTTTAAATAAGAAATTAGATGAGGCTGAACAGAAGGTGTTAGAAGCTAACAAGAAAATAGAATCTGTCAATATAGATTTAGGAAACTTCAAATTGGCAAATCAAAAGCTGGAGCACTTGATGAAAGTTCAATTTAAAGATAGGGTAAAATCTCAACTCAATCCCAAAGAAGGTATAGGATACAGAGCCACTCCACCTCCATACAACAAAAAATACATTCATCCCATGAGTGAAGTTGCTGATAGGCTTGTTAATGAACCATTAGATGAGTCAATGACCACTGTAGATCCTATCCTTGAAAACAGTCCTGAATCTAAAGAAGAACTGATTCCAAATGAAGGTTGTGAGTGCAAAGAAGTTGAGAGAGAACACAAAACAATGAGTGCACCTATAGAATCATCTACCCCTAGAAAGAAAGGAAAAGAGAAGATGAGTGTATACAATGCTACCCCACATGTTTTTGTACCTTCTAACTGTAACACTGCATCTTCCTCAAAAGGTAATAAAAGGGGTAAGAATGTTCCAATCTGCACATGCCAAAAGCATGGTGTCCAAAAGTTTCCCACACAACAGCAGGTAAGGGGAAATCAAATGAACAAAAACCAGTTATGGTCCAATAAAATTGGTTCTCCAATCAAAACAGTCAAAAGATGTTTCCATTGTGGCAGGAAAAACCATTTGGCTAGGCATTGCTTGTACAAACCATCTGTTGCAAAACAGACTGTGGTTCAGAAACAGGCATTTATTCAAAACACAAAAAATCTTAAGGCTAAACCACCTGTTGCACAAGTTCCAAAGAAAACAGTTGATCACAGGTTCTTAAAAGTCAATAAAAAACAGTCCACACACCAAAAACAAGTTTTGGCAAAACCCAAATCAAATTTTAAACAGATATGCTGTGTTAAAGGCAAAATCTCATATCAAACTGTTGATACAAATGTTGAAACTGTCAGGCCTAAAGTTGGAACTGGTAGTGCAAACTCTGAAGTTCTTAGCACTAAAAACCCAGTTCAAACTGCTAACCTTAAAACTGGAACTAGTAAAGGATCATCTGAGACTGTTAATGCAAAGGTTGGAAAGAACACCTGGATACCTCATGTCATAACTAAATATTCTTCACAGAATCCACCAGTGGATCTCACTAAGTATAAGAAGTCACAAACAGTGTTTAGTTATGTCAATGCACAAGGACAACCCAAAACCAACTTGGTTTGGGTTTACTCCACTACTAACTAAGCTTTTATTTGTACAGGACACCCACAGGTCACAACATAAAACAAGATGGCATTTGGACAGTGGATGCTCTAGGCACATGACAGGCAATTCTGAATGCTTGTCAAATTTCAAAGGCTTTGATGGAGGGTTTGTTGCATTTTGAGGAAATTCCAAAGGAGGTAAGGTCACAGGTAAAGGTACTGTCAAAGCAGGCAATATGCTTTTCAATGATGTTTTGTATGTTGAACAGCTGAAGTACAATTTATTAAGTGCGTTTAAAATCTGTGATAAACAAAATATTGTTGTCTTCACAGATTCTGAGTGCATTGTTCTTTCAAAAGATTTTAAAATACCTGAAAATCTTGTTATACTTAGAACACCAAGAAAGGACAATGTCTACTGTTTGGACACAGATCTTTTATCCAAATCAAGTACTTTAAGTTGTTTGATATCCAAAGCATCATCTAATGAGTCTGCTCTTTGGCATAGAAGGATGTGTCACATGAACTTCAAATCTATGAATGTTTTAGTCAAAAAGAATTTGGTAAGGGGTTTACCACAAAAGGAGTTCATCTGTGATGATCATTGTGTAGCATGTCTTAAAGGCAAGCAACACAAAACTTCTCATAAGGCCAAAGAAGTAAATTCAATCTCATCTACTCTTCTTCTTATTCATATGGACCTCTTTGGTACAACATCTGTTTTGAGTTTGAATAAAAGAGCCTACTGTTTAGTCATTGTTGATGATTTCAGCAGATTTACATGGGTCTACTTTCTTAGGACTAAAGATGAAACTGTTGAGCTAGTTAAATCATTTATTCTTAAGATAGAAAACCAATCCAACTTAAAAGTTAAGGTGATCAGGTTAGATAACGGAAACGAGTTTAAAAATCATATCCTAAACAGTTTCTGTGAGTCTAAAGGTATTGCAAGGCAATATAGTGCACCAAGAATACCACAACAAAATGGTGTAGCTGAAAGAAAGAACAGAACTTTAATTGAGGCTGCTAGAACCATGTTAGCTGATTCCAAACTGCCAATGACCTTTTGGGCAGAGGCAGTCAATACAGCTTGTTATGTTCTAAATAGGGTTCAAGTTGTTCAATCACAAGGGAAAACTCCATATGAGTTATTCCATCATAGAGTCCCCTTAATAGCCTTTCTAAAGTCTTTTGGTTGTTCATGCACCATTCTTCACACTAAGACTCACTTTAGAAAGTTTGAAAGTAAGGCTGAAGAAGGTTTCTTTGTAGGATACTCTACTCAGAGAAAAGCCTATAGGGTATATAACAGTGTGTCTAAAACCATTGAAGAGAGTGCCAATGTTGAGTTTAATGAAAACACTGTAAATGTCAAAGGCACTGGTCCTGATTGGTTGTTTGATTTAGATTCACTAACACATTCTCTGAGCATTGTTGAGTATACTGCAGATACTGATGAAAACAGGGATGAAGCTGCCAACACAAATTCTCATGCTGGTAGCACAAATGTTCAAGTTGTTGGCACAAAGTTTCAGACTGTTGAAGATTCTGGTCAATGGGATGAGTATACTGTTCTACCACTTCTATCTTATGACCCACCAGGGGTACTGGATTCCCAACATAATTCAAATCCAAATTATGAAGTGCCAATCCCAAGTCCTGAGGGAACAACTCCATCACAAAGGGTAACAGTCCCATCTTCTAGTCAAGCTGTTCCTGAAGCTGAATCATCAAGTGGTCCTGAAGGAGATGATACAAATCTAGGAACTTCATTTCAGACAGACAGAGAGCCAACTCTCAAAGTTCACAAGTAATACCCTCTCAATCAGATAATGGGTGATCCACGCACTCCTGTACAGACAAGAACAATGGTTCACAAGGAGTCTACTGATGCTGAATCAGCAGTTCCTGAATTCAGTCTAGCTGCCTTTGAACATGCATGTTTCATGTCACAATTAAAACCAAAGAAGGCATCTGAGGCTTTGAAATATCCATCTTTGATTGAGGCAATGCAGGAAGAACTACTGCAATTCAAGATTCAGAATGTATGAACTCTAGTTGATCTTCCTAAAGGAAAGAGAGCAATTGGTACAAGATGGGTGTTCAGAAACAAGAAGGATGAGAGAGGGATAGTAATCAAGAACAAAGCAAGACTGGTAGCACAGGGATACACTCAAGAAGAAGGAATAGATTATGATGATGTCTTTGCCCCAGTGGCAAGAATAGAAGCCATCAGACTGTTCCTAGCCTATGCAAGCTTCAAAGGGTTTAAAGTGTATCAAATGGATGTGAAGTCTGCTTTCCTATATGGCACAATCGAAGAAGAGATCTATGTGTGTCAGCCCCCTGGATTTGAGGACTACAAGTATCCAGACAGATTCTACAAATTAGACAAAGCCCTCTATGGACTTCACCAAGCCCCAAGAGCATGGTATGACACTCTGTCATCATACCTTCTACAGAATGGATTCAAGAGAGGTACTCTGGACAAAACATTATTCACAAAGTCCATCAAATCTGAGATTGTGCTTGTTCAGATCTATGTTGATGATATCATCTTTGGGTCTACTAATGACAGTCTGTGCAAAGAGTTTGAGGCATTGATGCACAAAAAGTTTCAAATGAGTTCAATGGGAGAACTCGCCTTCTTTCTAGGATTGTAGGTCAAGCAGAAGCCCACAGGACTTTTATAAGTCAATCAAAGTATGTTAAGGACATTTTGGAAAAGTTTGGTTACAAAGATACCAAAGTTGCTAGTACTCTAATGGACACTCACAAGCAGCTTGATGCAGACAAAGATGGAGTAGATGTGGACATTCACTTATACAGATCCTTGATAGGTTCACTTATGTACCTCACATCTTCTAGACCTGATATAATGTTTGCTGTTTGTGTTTGTGCCAGGTTTCAATGTGCTCCAAAGGACTCACACCTATTTGCTGTTAAGAGAATCTTTAGATATCTCAAAGGCCAACCACATTTGGGCCTCTGGTATCCTAAAGACTCTCCTCTTGAACTAACAGCCTATTCTGACAGTGATTATGGAGGATGCAAAATTGACAGAAAGTCCACAACTGGTGGATGTCAATATCTAGGAGCAAGACTGGTCTCTTGGCAGTGCAAAAAGCAAACAACTGTCTCCACCTCATCTACTGAAGCAGAGTATGTAGCAGTTGCCAGTTGCTGTTCCCAAGTGATGTGGATTCAGAATCAACTGAGAGACTATGGTATGAACTTCTTATCCACTACTATTTACATTGACAACTCAAGTGCAATAAGCATTGTACAAAATCCGGTGAAATTTCCCAAAACCAAGCATATTGACATAAGATTTCATTTTATAAGAGATTGTAATGAGAAGAAATTAATCCAAGTTACCAAAATTCATACTGATGATCAGTTAGCTGATTTATTTACAAAACCATTTGATGTAGGAAGATTCACCTTCTTAGTATCAAATATTGGCATGGTTAATATGGATTAATTTGTTATTCATCATTCTCTCTTATTTTATGAAGAATATATTTATTTCATATGCTTGATTAAGGGGGAGACACTGTTTCATTAGAATATGCTTACTTTTCAACATACAGCTTAAGTCTTTTCTCAAGCTGCTAGTTCATTTCACTCGGACTGTTAGTTGTTTCACTTGATCTGTCAAAGTGTGCAGGGTAATTCGGTAAATTCTTATAAGTGTGTGCGCGGGATTAGATATTTTCGAAATCCCCAAACCTTTAAAGGTCCCAGTTTCGTTCAATTGCAACTACCAGTTGCAAAAATATCTCCCACGACCTTTCTTTTCTCTCTGAGCGATTCACACACACTTCTCCCAGACCTTAAATCACCGATTGATCGTCAATGGAGTTTGTCAAAGAACACAATTGTCTCCCCTATTCTCTCAAAAACACTGACCTTCAACCATTCCACGACATGATGGACTTCCTTTGAAGTTCCCATATCCATCATGCCCTCACTATCAATCCCACCATCTATATATCCCATATAGAAAAATTTTGGAAATATGCCTCTGCCAAAACCATCAACGGAGTCACTTCTTTGACATCCAAAATCGATGGCAACACTGTCACCATCACTGAGGAACTCATCCGCCAACACTTGCATCTTCAAGATGCTGCAGGTATAACAGATCTATCTCTTACTGCCTTACATGAAGGCCTTTTTGCAATAGGGTATAGGGGCCCTACTGATTCTTTTACTTTCTTTTATTCACATTTTGCCCCTAAGTGGAAATACCTTGTACATGTTATACAACAGTGCATAAGCCCTAAAAGAACTGGTTGGTCAGAATTTTCTTCTAATATAGCCACTGCCTTAGTGTGTTTATCTACGGGCCAACAGTTCAATTTTTCAAATATGATTTTTCAGGGTATGTTAAGGCATCATGCTCTAAAGAATGGGAAATTTTTGATGTATCCTCGATTTTTGGCTGAAATAATTGCAAGAACTTGCAATAATTTCAATGTACATAAAAGGATACATGTTTCCCATAGGCACTCTTTACCATCAATAAAAAGATTTATAAAACCTAGTGCCAATTTTTTGAGTATAGATGTCCCATTTCCCTCTGTAATGCTGGGCATCAATCCAATAAACAGAGGAGAGGGTCCTGAGCAGGCTCAGCCTTCCATCACTGCTTCACCCCCATGACCCCAACCCACTCCTCAAGATACAAATACTTCATCTGCTCCTTCTATCAAACCCACATCCCCACTAATACTATATAAAAGACGAAGGGTTTCAGGAGCTCCTTCCTCCTCAGCCCTAATACCAGAGCAAAAATCCCTGTTTAGGAGGACACTTCTGCACAGAATATATCCAAAGGGCACCCACTGAGGACACTCCCATCCTCAATTTGGAGGTGGCCATCCCAACAGAGGATGTCCATATGGGTTCTGTGGCTGACACTACTGATGTCTCTGCACAAGAGGCACAGGCCAGTGTCAACATCAATAGACCACACCCATGGCAATAGAGGGTGTGCAAGAACCTTCTGGAAGTCCCCAGTACCAAGAACAGAGGGGCCCAGATGTTTCTACTTCTGGAATTCCTGCCAGTGATAGATCACAAGTACCACTCTCATTTGATGATCTTGAGGCTAGTCTGCAACTAATGATATTGACGGATGCTCAGCTGAAACCTGTTGTAGCAGTATTGGAGCATTACCAGTCCCTTATTGCTACACAGGGGGCACAAATCACAGCTCTCCAACAAAACAGTTGCAGCTCAACATCAAAGGATGGATTATTTTCATCAGGGGTTCACCCTCTGTGGAAATAAGATCATTCAACTTGAGAAGATGATTCGAACCCTAATGGCAAAGGTTGTAGGTCCTCCTGGCCAAACCAATGCATCCAAAAAGGAGAGAATCAGGAGATCCCTAGTTCAATCCAAACAGCTTCAACTCCTGCTCCAACAGTCCCAGATCCTAGGCTAACAGTCCCAACAGCTACTCAAGCTGTTAGCCTAGAAACTCAAGCTGCTGCTCCAATCAGAACAACTGGGGTTGTTATCAGAGAAGGTATTCAAGCTCCAGTCAGTACAGTCCAAGCTACAACATCTGCATCCAGAGATAAGGGCAAGGGCATACTCATTGAATCTCCAAAGCTTAAATTTTCTTCTAAAGAAGCCCAGGTTGCTCATGATGCTGAACTTGCCAGAAAATTAGCAGAGGAATGGGATGATCTCTTGGACCAGCAAACTCATGCTCCAATGAAAGATGATGAAACCTTAGGTGATTACCTAAGAGGGTTTGTGGTCAAGGAGAATCAAAAGAAAAGGAAAATGCCAACAGGACATTCAAAGGCTGAGCACATAAAGTTTTTGATCAATTTCTCTTCATCAGTTGGAATTCCAAGGAAAATGGCTCAGTCATGGCCAACAGAAAAGCTGCAAGATATACATGACAAAGAGATGAAGATATACATGACAAAGAGATGAAGAAACAAGAAGCAGCCAAAGTCTCCCAACAAGTCCAAAGTCAACAGGAACCAGTTCAAGCTGGTGTCAGTGATCCTTCTCCTCCTGTTCAAGCTGTTGCTAATGATCCTCAATCAGAAGCTATTCAACAAGCAAAGCTTGATCAGGTGAAAAGGGTGTTGTTTGAGCATCAGCTTCAAAAGGTGATGGAAATTGAAAAGACCCTTGATCAGCATGACTTCTCCAAGCCTCCTATTAAATATTGGTATGCTAAGTCAATGGATGACATTGACTTAAAATATTATTTTGTAGTTAAAAGAGAAGCTGGTCCTAAGGAAGAATACAAAAGCATAGTTCACCTTGTTCAGAAGATGACCAGAGAAGAGTTGACTCAAATGAATCGTATTGGAACTGTTAGTCAATCTAGGTCTCCACTTCTCTGGGTCAAGCAAAGTGTAAAGGATCTGAAGAGCATTATTGATCCAGAATCTGTCAGAGGAGATATAGAAGATGCCAAGGATATGAAGATTGCTCATGTTGATCTATATGTGAAATCAAAGACATATAGACTCGAATTTGCAAATGGATCCAGCATGTTCTTCAATTTTGAATTATTTGACCTTCCAAGAGCATGGTTACTGCAAATAAGCTCAGTGAAGATATACTGTGATAAAGAAAAGATGAACAGAGAATTTTTGAAGGCAATTAAGCAGAAACTTTCACAACTGTAAGTTTTTGGATGCCTTAGTTTGTAGATAACAGTTTTACTTTGTTTTATTTCCTTATTTGTATAGAAACTTAAAGTCTTGTGTAAAGAATTTAAGTTAGGGGGAGATTGTTGGGAAATATTCTAAGTATGTCAAGCTGTTAGTTAGATTTCTCAAATTGTAAGTAGATTTTCTGTGTTATTACAAAGTTCAAGCTGTTAGTTGAGAAAGTTCGAGCTGCTAGTTCAAAAGTTCAAGATGCCAGTGTTCAAGCTCAAGCTACTCAACAGATAGTCTTCAAGCTGCTCAACAGCTCAATAAACAGAAAGTGCTGAAATTCAGGAAAAGATATATATTCGAAGATTCAAGCATATCTACTACCAGAGAAATCAGAGTTTCTCAAGGAAACAAATCAAAAGGCATTATATATACATAGAATAGGTTTTTCTATTGTAAGTCTGCACGTACAAGTTTGATTCAGTTGTAATTGCTTTTCTGATTAAGTTTTTCATAAGCCTCTAAGGTTGTAAAACCCTAAGAACAATCTGTGTTCTTCGTCTAATCAAACAGATTAGAGGTGATTGTAATCATTGAGTTTGGAAATACAAAAGATTTTAATTGTTGATTATATTTATGTGTTATTTTGTTTTGAAAGCTTTTCTTAAAACAGTTAAGTGTTATTCCGCAAACTTCTTAATTGGACTTTGATTCAATACAAGGTTATTGGTTTTATACTCTGATTGATTCAAACCAGTTAATCTTAGGTAGTGATTTTGATCTTGACAATGCATGCAAGTCTGCTTGAATATAACAGTACGTGTGTCTAAGCTGTTCTTATTCAAGTTGTCCATCTGAGTCTTGTAAAAACAGTGAGTGCATCTAAGTGAGTGTAGTCATTGTATCTAGTCTGAGTGTGTCTTAGATTAGTTGAACAACTGTTGTATTCGTCATCTCAGCTTGAACCTTTCCACAGTTCAGGGTTGTTTGTAATTAACACTTGTTAATAATATACACAAACATTGAGAAAAGATTGTTAAGTTTTAAACAGTTGTATTCGCCCCCCCTCTACAGCTTAGACTATACACTTGGGAAACCTTTTGGGACCTACAATATATATATATATATATATATATATATATATATATATATATATATATATATATATATATATATATATATATATATAGGATTGGACACTCATCCAAGTTTTAGCCACCCGAAATTGTCCATCTGAAATTGGCCATCCGAGTTCGGATCATCACATATTCAAAATTTGGCATCCGAGATTGGCATCTGAGTTTGGCCATCCGGGATTGGATCCTATCCGAATTCGGTCCCATCCGAATTCGGATCCAACACTTAGAAATTTTCCCAGATGTTCTTGATGTTGCAGTTTCGACACATACGGGTTTTACATAAAAATTAGTCAAATCCATTTTTAACCACATGCAATGAAATCTAATGTTATATAAACATTATTGGGGTATTTCTACGCTATTTTCCACATCTTAAACATGTTAAATCACTCAAATTTGTCCAAAAATAATGATTTTTCTAAAGAAGAAAAAACTTTATAAAAAGTCAGATTTTTCACTTATTTGGATGATTTAAACAACGACTTTTGTTTTTGTAACTTCTAAAGAATTCAATATATGATTTCCAACTGATATTACAAACATGCAACATCAATTATTCAGATTTAAAAATTCGAATTTTCTATTTAAACTCTCAAATAAACCTTAAACTTGAAAAAATTTAGTTGCTTACCTTGAAATCTTGTAGATTTTGTTGCTTGATACTTGTTTGTAGATTTCTATGACTTGATTCTGAATTTTGTTGCACAATTGATGTTCTTGGTGAAGGTTGAAGATGAAGAAACCGTGTTTAGAGAGAGAGAGTTTGAAACTTTTGAAAGTGATGAAATGAAGACTTGAGTCTTTTATTTCCAAACTTTCAGACTTTGGCACTTTTAGTCCCTCCACATCTGATTTCTTTAAATAAAGATTCCCTCTTCATTTTTATCATCATTAACATAATTTAACTTAATCATTTAACTTCATTACTTAATTAAATTACAATACAAATAATGTCATTAAATTACATTATTAAGTCTAACACGAAAAATAAAAAGTTAGGTTGTTACAAACCTTGAGATATATTTTTTAAATTAAATCATTCTACAGAAAATAATATTATATCATTTTATTTTATTTTGGTAATTAAACTTTTTAGATTATTTTCTTATGCATCTTCTCTCTCTCTCTCTCTCTCTCTCTCTCTCTGTGTGTGTGTGTGTGTGTGTGTGTGTGTGTGTGTGTGTGTGTGTGTGTGTCTATATAGAATATGGTTCGTGTGAGTGCCTAAAAAATGCAGAGTACCGTGAGTACCTGTGAACACAAGGGTTTCAGATGTGAACTTGCACCGAAAAATAGTTTTTTTTTTTTTGAATTTTTTTCATATTCATTTATATACAAATAATATAAGACTATACGTAAAAAAATTATATACATTTACACTTTCTATCATCTTAAAAGTCATGTGAACTTGAAAAAATTCATGTGAACATGCTTAGTTGTGAACACATGTTCACAACAGCACACTTCATGTGAACACACACGTTTCACATAGTTCTAGTGTGTGTTTAGCTGAGATTTTTTGCAAGTAGTCTTGTATTATTAATTTAAACATGATTATGAAAAAAAAATTCAAAAAAAATGATTTTAAGCGAGGTACCTCCGGTACTCCGCAAAACTAGTGGTACTCATTTAAACCCAAATCTATATATATATATATATATATATATATATATATATATATATATATATATATATATATATATATATATATATATATATATATATATATAAGTTGAGTCCATGTTAATAAATACTCATGTCATAAATGAGTTGATGTTTATAGTAATTTAAATCTATATAAAAAATTACAATGATCATTATTAAATCAAACTATATTATTTATTTTTAATTTGATAAGTTTAGTCAATTTCAATAAATACTCATGTCATAAATGATTTTATGAATAAAGTCTTCCATTTCAATATAATAAATTACACAATGATCATATTTTAGATCAATATATATATATATATATATATATATATATATATATATATATATATATATATATATATATATTATATATATTGTCAGGATCTAAAATATGAATAACCAAGATTAACTGATTTGAAATTTATCAGAGTATAAATCAATAATCTTGCTTTGAATCAAAGTTTAATTAAGAAGTTTGAGGAATAACACTTAATTATTTTAACAAAAACTTTCAGAACCAATGAAGCATAAAACATAAGAAGTAATCAAGACTGTTTGTATTGCTGAATTTAATGATTACAATCACCTCTAATCTGTTTGATTAGACGAAGAACACAGACAGTTCTTAGGGTTTTACAACCTTAGAGGCTTAAGAAAACTTAAACAATAAAGCAATTACAGACTCAAAATATGCAGAAAACTTCTATAAACTTCTATAAACTTCTATAAACTTCTAT
>JAANYP010006632.1:47500-52500 GCA_020465985.1 Centrapalus pauciflorus | reverse complement strand
CTTAATGAACATATAAATGGTATGAATTAGTTAATCATAATGCAATTATGAACATAAGTATATTATAATTTTACATGAAATTTAACAATTTATCACAATAAACATGTACATTTGATATGGTTTTTCAGTATTCCAGTCTAATATAGTTTTCCATGGATCTCGACCCTATACCTATATATATATATGTATGTATATATATATATATATATATATGTATATGTATATATATGTATATGTGTATATATATATATGTGTGTGTGTATATATATATATCTGTATATGTGTATATATATATATATATATATATATATATATATATATATATATATATATATATATATATATATATATATATATATATATATATATATATATATATATATATATATATATATATATATATATATATATATATATATATATATATATATATATATATATATATATATGTAACATCCCACTTTTGGGACGGGGACGTGGAATTATGTGATTGGGTTGATTATAATATTATAATTGAGTTGGGCCAATTATTGAGTTTTACGTGGAAGTGTCACGTGATAAGATTTTAGACTAACCGGATGACGGGATTAAGTTTTAAAAAGAGATTATAATTTTGAGAATTATTAGTTAAATTAGGCCCCGGTGATATAAAGTTGTATTTCGGAGTAACGGGTTCGGATATTGGGTGTCGGACCGAGTTTAATCGAAAAAGTATATATATGTTGAGTTGTGTGGCTTCCTGCTTCATAACTTCCTTCTTAAATCAGAGATATTGAATGTGTGTGTGTGGATTTCGAATTCCAGCAGTGGCAAAGGCAAGGATTGAAGCTGAAATTCGTGATTAAAGCTTCCAATCTGGTTATCATCTTCTCTTTTGAGCTAAGGTGAGTTTTCAGGGCTAATTTCGTAAGTTAATTGTTGCTGATCGTTTCTGAGATTGTGAATTATGTTCATGTATGTTTCTGATCAAATTCGGGATGTTTTAGTCGAGTTAAATCGAGTTGTAATTGAGTTTTGGGGTTAAAAATCAGTTCTGTGCGAGAAACAGAGCGTTCTGGAGCTGGTCGTCCGTGAGCGCGGCCGCGATCCCATGATCGCGGGCCGCAATGTTCTTGAGATGATCGCTGGAGGTTTGGGTTTAGAGCGCGGATCGCGATGTGAGTGCGACCGCGATAGGGGTGAGCACGGCCGCGACCGCGATGAGGTCAGTGCGGGCGCGTTTGGCTGAGTTCGGGCGCGATGCGGCTAGGGTTAGGGTTAGAGTTTCGGGCTTTGTAGATCTAGGGTGAGGGTTCCGGGAGTTAGGGTTTCGGTTATATGGGATGCGTCTTCGGGTATTTGGGATTGTGTGAGTTAGTTGGGATCTTGTGTTTGAGTGTTCGGATTGAGTGGGTTTGGTGGTTGGGTATTTGGGTTTGTGCGAATTATCCGAGTAGTGTGTATAGAGTTGTTGAGTTATCGGGAAGTCGTGTATCTAGATTTGTCGGGTTGTGATTAAGATATTGAGCTGTGATTGTGATTGTAATATAGAGTCATTGTGTTGTGATTTTAGGGTCTCGAGTTGATTGGGTTGGGAACGGGCAGGGAACCGAGACTTGAGTAGTTTGACTTCAGGGCAGGTGAGTTTGCATGTTTTTGTCGAGATACTTGTACGATTATTTTATTAATACTTGCATGATCTTTTACTGAGCTTTTACGAGATATTATGAGTTTTCTTACGAGTTTTTATTGAGATACTATCATGCACGTATTATTGTGTTATATTGAGAACTGTGTTTTAAATATGAGATTTGGGACACTTGAGCTGTTGAGATACTAAACCGTACGGCTGGGCAGGGGTTGGGTCGCTCCCAATTCCCTTTTGAGTTCCTGACAACTGCTTTGTGCGGTCTAGGGATTTTGGTACGTGGACCTATTCACGCGAGTTGAGTACCTATTGAGCTATCTTGTGGGATCTCATATACTTGTTCAGTAGAGAACGCTGAACGTTTTATCATTGAGCTTACATGTTTTTATTGAGTTTTTATAATCGTACACTAACCCTTGCATTCTCACCAGCGTTAGCTGACCCCGTGTGTGTGTTGTGTGTGTCCCAGGTGATCAGAGATCTAGTAGGCCTGCTGTACCCAAATAGGGTTACTGTGACATCGTTCGAGGAGTTAGTTACCTGTGTTAGAGGTAATTATATTCTTGGGGAATGTTTATGTGTAATTTGGATATTGTGTAGTTTGATTAGAGAATTCCGTGACTTAATTATGTAATTAAAGTTTTAAAATTATCGGGTTGCTGCATGTGTGTATTGGGAATAGCGTAGAGATTATTATATTATATCGTTGCTGACGTGGTGTTTATGTGGCATTGTGAATTAGTTCGAGGGTGTTACAAGCTTGGTATCAGAGCCTAGGTTTAACAGATTAAGTATCTAGTGGATGCTTAAGCTTAAACCACGGAGTCTAGATCCTTGGATTGTAATCTGAAGTAGAGTATTAGGGCATAAACGAGTAGGGTATAGAATTGTTTAGATTTAATATGAGTTGTTGTCCTTAATGTGCAGGTTAGTTATAGATTATGAGGACAACAGGCCTCAAGGTTATGATTCTAGGGGTGATGAGTTTGTGTGTAGGTCTGAGTTGTGTTCGGTATCGAGTCAGATATTGGATGAGCGTTTTCCAGTGCGGGGAGCGGGTCGGGATCGGGGAGTGGTGCCTCCGCTTGAGGGAGGCCAGAGTTTAGGGGCTGGTGCTCCTTCGAGCCAGCCATCGTGAGGATCCTTTAAGAATTTTATGTCGGGTTATCCTTCTGAGTTCTTTGGAAGAGTCGGTGCCTCGAAGGCACTAGATTGGTTGTGGGAGGTTGAGGTTGCTTTTCGGATAGCACATGTAGATCGAGCTGACAGAGTGAGTTATGTGTCTTATTTGCTTAAGGGCGGAGCGTTGCGATGGTGGAGTTCCGTTATGAGTGCTCGAGGGGTTGATGAGGCGTATTTGATGACTTGGGAGGAGTTCCGAGTGGAGTTCGAACTGCAGTATTGCCCCCAGGATACGAGGCGAGAGTTGGAGCGTGAGTTCATTCATTTGCAGCAGGAGTCGATGTTGGTTCAGGAGTATATTGATGTCTTTAATGATAGAGCCCAGTTTGCGTCAAATCAAGTGGCTACCGAGGGGTGGAAGGTTAGTATGTTCATAGAGGGTTTGAGATATGATATTAGGGAGTTTGTGGGGATGTTGCGTGATCCCACGTTTGCATCAGCTATGGAGTATGCGAGGTGTGGAGAGAGGGAGGTGGAGAGGCAGAGGGAGCAGTCGGCTCCTCATCGGCAGCGTATTGAGCCGACGGGGCAGGGACAGAGTGCAGGGCCATCGAGGGGATACTGGGAAAGTCGACGGGGTGGATACTTTTAGTAGAGAGGCTAGAGTTCGAGGGATTAACGAGATTAGAGTCAAGATGAAAGGAGGTTTGAGGTTAGTCAGGGTCAGAGTCGAGGTTAGGATCAGGGTCAGAGACAGCCGGGGCGGAGTCAGAGACCGAGTCAGAGTCAAGGCCAGAGTCAGGGAAGTGTTGGTGGAGGATCTAGGGATTCGGGCAGTAGGGTCGGAAGCTCAGCATCGGGGGATAGAGATTGCCAGCGGGGTCATCACCGCCATGCAGGGTCGTGTGCCCCGGAGCACCTCAGATGTTTCGTTGTAGCCAGTTTGGTCGCACTGTCGTGCATGCTCGTCACAGGAGTCATTGTGCTTCCGAAGTGGGAAGCCGGGACACATATTGTGGGATTGTTCGAGTCCAGGGATGGGGTTTCCGAGGGCGAGTACGAGTGGGGCCAGGGCGTCAGAGTTGTCATTATCACCTTATGGAGGAAATTGAATATCGATGGTCAGAGGTAGAGTTTTTGTTTCAGGCTATAACTGAGGGGGATAGGGAGCCGTATGATGTTGCACCTGATACGTTTATTCTTATTAGGCTACGTGCCTTCAATTTGGAGATGCCACCTCCGCCACAGTGGGTCGTGTGTGTGCAGATGCTATCGGTGCGACTAGCGAGGGTATGATGCCGTCATGTGTATTGTTCTTGAGCCGTTGTGTTTTCGTTGTGAGAGACCGAGGCACAAGGTGCGAGATTGTCCAGAGCCGAGACCAGCGGTGTAGGGCGTGAGTTCTAGTGGAGCCAGAGCAGAGCCATCGTCACCCGGTCGTTATGATATTAGAGTATGGGATTGGATCTTTCAAGTGACTGCAGAGGAAGCTCGGGATGCTGTTGATGTGATTTTGGATATGCCTTTTTGAACTTGCTTTGAGTGTGTGTCAGTTGTGGGGTGGGTTATTGACCTATGTCTGTGATAAGTGTAGGCGTTTTGTTGCGTATGATTGCTTCGTTAGTCTGTGATCATGGGATTCAGTGATAAGGAGGCGGGGTTGTTATGTATGGGACTGTAATCTCTAGGTAGATGTGTGAAAATGAAATATATTGTGGCAAGCTGAGTTATTGGGATTTCAAAGTGGGAATTTGTGTGATGTTAGTGGATCAATCGTGTTGAGTATGTGAGCTATATGGGTAATCATTGTGAATGTGTTTGTGATGTGCTAGTGGATTGATCCTTCTAATAGTGGATTACCATGTTGATAGTGGATTAAATTTTGTGTGTTTGTTTACCCTCATCTGTGATATTGCGTTTAGTGATTCGATGGAGATGTCTTTATGATGCTATGAGTAAATAGGAGTACCTGCTATCTTAGTGGATCGGTATACCTGCAGTGTTAATTTGAGGTCTGATCGGCCATAAGTGTTGGCGTGCTTCTATGATTATTTCTGTGTTTTCATCTGAGTTATCTGCTTTGTGATTATTAAGTGAGTAGATGGTACAGCTGCATCAGTGAATAAAGTCCAGAGTGATGGTGCATTAGAGATCCTTGGTCGTTAAGTTTCAGTAAATCTGATGCCTGTGAGGACTAGTAGTTTTGATATAGAAGTGTGGAAGTTATAGGGAGCTTAATAAGATAATGGTG